>JNFV01000006.1:0-78425 GCA_002564235.1 Saccharomycopsis fodiens | reverse complement strand
TCTATAACACTCCTCTATAACACTCCTCTATAACACTCCTCTATAACACTCCTCTATAACACTCCTCTATAACACTCCTCTATAACACTCCTCTAATAAAATTTCAGTAACAATACTTCAGTCAATGATAAATCAGCTCATGATAAATCAGCTCATGATAAATCAGCTCATGATAAATCAGCTCATGATAAATTTATCTTGCACATTGGCTTCGCCAATGCGCTGCCCCGTCTACTTCCACTGTCCGCCCTGCAGGTGAAAAAAAAATTTCGGGCCTTCGCAGCAGATCCATCACCTGTAAGCATGAGCGAGAACCAGGAGCCTGTTGAGAACGTTGCCCCAGTTGAGGTCAAGGAGACTGTCACCGTCGAGGTGGCCCCAGAGGCTGCCAAGGAGGAAGTTATTCTCGAGACCGTGCCAGCTACTGAGCCAGCTACTGAGACCGCCGAGCCAAAGACTGAGCCAAAGACTGAGCCAAAGACTGAGCCAAAGACCGAGGCCCCTGCTGAGACTGCCACTTCCTCTGAGACCAAGCCGGCCGAGGACTCCAGCGATCCCGCCCTGCCGGCGACGATTGCCGGCCAGGTCGAGTTCTACTTCTCGGACGCCAACTTGCCAAACGACAAGTTCCTCTGGAGACAGGTGCAGAGCAACGCCGACGGGTACGTGCCGATCTCGACGATTGCGCAGTTCTCGCGGATGAAGAAGTTCAGACCGGTCGAGAGCATTGTGGAGGCGTTGAAGACGTCTGAGTTCCTCGAGGTCTCCTCGGACAATCTTTTGGTCCGCCGCAAGACCCCGCTTGTTGCCCTCAGCGACGAGCAGAAGAACGGCGCGTTCCAGAGATCGGTCTACGCCAAGGGGTTCCCGACCGAGAGCGAGGAGGGGCTCCAGGAGCAGTTGGAGGCGTTCTTTGCCGGGTTTGGGAAAACCAACCAGGTCCGTATGAGACGCGGGTTCGGCAAGAACCGCCCGTTCAAGGGCAGTGTGTTTGCGGAGTTTGAGACCTTGGAGGACGCCGAGAAGTTTGTCAAGGCGGGGGCCAAGTACGGCGATGCCGAGTTGTTGACGATGAGCAAGGCGGCGTATGTCGAGATGAAGGAGGCGGAGCATAAATTCAAGAAGGGCAACGGCAAGGGCGGCAGAGGGGGGAACTTTAAGAGACGCGGCGGGAAGTTTGGCGGGGTTAAAAAATGAGCACAACTCTCATTGACTGACAATATGTGATCTAGCCTTCACCGTGGAAAATCTCAAACATGACTGTATAACAAATGGATTGAAGTGTATTAGTTGTAGAGCGGTGCAGGCAGTAATTGACAATTAGCCATCATTGGTCTATACTTTATGGTACCCTCAATATAAGGCTGTCGCAGCACATTGGCGAAGCCGACCGACAGTCGGAGGCAGTAATTGACTATCAGACTTCATTGGACCATACCTCATGGTACACTCAATATAAGGCTGTCGCAGCACATTGGCTTTGCCAATGCACTGCTCTCAGTCCTTGGTCGCTAGTTGTCAAATGTCAGTCATCAATTATCAGTCAATTGCTTGTGATACTTTGCACTGGAAAACATAATACGACTACGCCTTGTTCCACAGTGTATTGGACTGCATTAATTGTGATGAGTATCTATTCGGCAACCGTAGACAGTGAGCCAATGTGCTGATTGACTGGGGCTGTCAGTTTGCGACAACACATAAAGAAAGACAATCGACTCAAGACCACTGGCAAAGCTTTGTAGTTGAGAGGTATTTTCTGCAGCATTCAAGTCGTAAAATTAAAGATTTCTTTGGTTTAATAAGGGTGGTGTTGTGTGGGAACACGCCCACGCGCAGGGACCCTCTTAGCAGCACCAGCGAAGAGCGTCCAATTGACCAGCAATGTTAAACATCATTGCACTACACTTCAAGGAACTCTCGATATATAGCATCGCAGCACATTGGCTTTGTCAAGACACTCTCAATGTATGGCATTGCAGCACATTGGCTTTGCCAATGCACTGCTCTGGCTTCCTGCCATCCTGCATGCTTCCTGCTACCACGGCCCAGCATGTCTTGGCGCAATGCCTTGCCAAGAAAAGGCGTCATGAAATTGGCCCGAAAATATGAGGCCAAAAATACGACCCTCACGGATAAGACCATGGTACGATCGGATACGGAACTGCGTTGCTTATTTTGATCGGATGTGGAATCCTGTTGCGGTGCCTCGGGCCAAGCCTTTTGGTTTTTGGTGCCTTACATTCCCCGGTGGCCACTAGTGCCGGAGATTCTCATGCATGGCGTGGATCATGCAATGATTTTGGGAGGTGACATTTAGTGAGAAACGCTTTCTTATTTATGCCCATATTATAATAAAGCCGTTGCTAATATTTATTTTGTGTTGCAAGTCTCTGTTCGTCACATGCTTTGTGCTCTATGCTTCATCCTCATGTGCTGTTGACCAGGATCAGCTGCCTGCGTTATTGTCTGCCTCGCTGCACATCTCACAACGGCATACGAGATGCAGCCGTGGGCCTCAACACTGCTAGTGCCTCGGGGCAGCGTCCCAAAGGAAGCGTAAAAAACACACTGGTGCCCTTAGCCAAGACTGTGGCCACGGGCACCGGTCTTGGCTAAGGGCACCAGTGTGATTTGCTGCTGTTAAGTGGACCCCTAAACTTATCGGAGTAGAGTCGTGGATCCTGGGCTATAAGAACATGCCCGCTGCCCCACCCAACTGACTTTTTTCCATCACAACACTCCTTCACTTCTCACAACCATCAACTTCCAACTTTCTAACAAAATGCAGTTCTCTGTCGCCCTCACTCTTGCCCTCGCCTTGGCTGGCTCCAACGCGCTCGTCATTCCCTCGGTCGACAACGCCCAGACTTCTGCCGAGCTCAACGTCGCCAAGAGAGACACCGCCGAGCCGGTGTTCAGAGCCGCCAAGGTTGGCGGCGTCCCGGACAAGTACATCGTGGTCTTGAAGAACAAGATCTCGGCGGATGCTGCCAAGCTGCACCACGAGTGGGTCCAGAAAACCGTGGCCAGCTCCAACGCCAGTACTGCTTCGGCCAAGTTCCAGGCAAGTGTCAAGGCCGCCGGATTGTCCAGCGACGGCGGAATCGAGTTCGACTTCGACTTTGGCGACTCGCTCAAGGGGTACGCCGGCTACTTTTTGGAGGACACACTTGCGGAGCTCAAGAAGAACCCGGATGTCGCCTACATCGAGCAGGATGCCATTGTCAAGGCCAGCGAGGCCACCACCCAGGCCAAGGCCCCATGGGGATTGGCGAGAATCTCCACCAAGGAGTCTTTGAATGGGGCAACTTCGGGAAAATACTTGTACGACGCTGAGGGCGGATCCGGGGTCACCTCTTTTATTGTCGACACCGGAATCAACACCAAGCACGCGGACTTCGAGGGAAGAGCCTCGTGGGGGACCACGTTCCCATCCGATGGCGACTCCGACGGTGTCGGACACGGCACTCACTGTGCCGGGACAATCGGCTCCAAGACATACGGTGTGGCCAAGAAGGCTAACCTTGTTGCCGTCAAGGTTTTGGACGCCTCCGGCTCGGGAACCAACTCGGACGTCATCAAGGGCATCCAGTGGGTCGCCAACAAGCACAAGGAGAACTCCAAGAAGGCCGGCTACAAGGGGTCCACTGCCAACATGTCGCTCGGCGGCGGCAAGAGTGAGGCTGTCGACTCTGCTGCCAATGCTGCCGTGGCCGCCGGTGTCCACTTTGCTGTGGCTGCTGGTAACGAGGACCAGGATGCCTGCAACTCGTCGCCAGCTGCTGCCGAGAATGTCATCACCGTGGGAGCCTCGACTAACAGTGACGCCCGTGCCGACTTCTCCAACTGGGGAAAGTGTGTTGACATCTTTGCTCCTGGCCAGGACATTCTCTCCACCTGGATCGGATCCACCTCTGCCACCAACACCATTTCGGGTACCTCCATGGCCTCGCCCCATGTTGCGGGGCTCCTCACCTACTTCCTCTCGTTGGCTCCAAGCAGCGGTTCCTCGTTCAGCTCTGCCTCTGCCATCACTCCGGCCCAGTTGAAGAAGGCGGTTGTCGGATTTGGCACTGAGGGTGCGATTTCTGATGTCAAGGAGGAGAGCCCTAACGTGTTGGCGTTCAATGGTGCGGGCGCTGACTTGTCGGAGTTCTGGGCCAGCATCTAAGCACAATGCTCGATACAATTTTCTTTTCTAGGAAACTTTTGGCTTATCCTCGCTTTCAATTCTATGAACCTTTTGGTTCGACTCTTTGTCCTGGCTTGCAATATACTTTGAAATTTTCAACTGGTAGCTCGTTTTTTCTCAGCATAAACTCTAATGCTTTCTCACAGAAGGTCTAGCTGTGATTCTCTCAAATGTGTGAAGACGTGTGGCTGTGCATTGTATGCCATTCAGATTTTCTAATGTCCGTGTTGTTAGTGTCTGCAGGATTGCACCTGTGCACTATTAAGTGGCTCCAATGTGATTCAAGTTTCTTTTTCAATTTGGTCCAAGGGTCTATTTGTTTCTTCAATGGTGTTTTAAGTTCCGCTGCCTAACAAGTAGTGCAACCAACACGAAGTATGTAGACTGAGTGATGTAGAAAAGGAGTATTGCGGCGTACGTTTCAGCTGCCTTAGTATGTGTACTATCAAGGACACGTTTGAGCACAAGACAGCCAAGCCTACTCTCAAGCGTGCTATCAAGTGTACTATCAAATGTACTTTCAAGCACAAAACTCCTGACACCTGGCACAAATAATTTAGAGGAAATTTCTCAGAAATGTTTGAAAAAGACTTCTCAGAAATGCTTGACAGAAGGCTTCTCACGCGGCCTCTTGCCACGTAGTAGCACTGTCTCGCTGCGCTCGACAGGCTACTGCTAGTCAGGCTACTGCTAGTTGTTCAGAATGCCCCCGGCCCGTGAAACACATCGTGTCTCACCCGTTGCCGCTCTTCCCGCGGACCCCTCGAATCCCCCCGTATCTCTCTCCGCTCCTCCCTTTTTTCCTGCCGATGCGCTTCCCTCTGTACCTGGCTCTTGAGATACTCCGACAGATTTTCATAGTAGAACCTCACCTTTTCGTCGGCAGATCTAAGAGTCGCTTGGGGATAGCTCAGCTCGATGATCTTGCGCAATCGCACGTATGCCTCGGCATTTAAGTGGAACTTTTGAGCCAGCACGAGGCGAATGTCATTGAATACCTCTTTGAACGGCGTCTCGGTAAGAGTTGCAAATATGTTTTCCCTATTCAGAATACACATTCCAAACGTCGCGCGGTCAAGCTCGTCAACGATATAGCATAGGGGGTAGCCAAGGAGTTTGAATGAATTGTGGTTGCACTTCTGATGGGTCAGGCAGCAGATTATGTCTAAATAGAATGGTCTTGTGAAGAGAAAGCACAGAACAATGCACTCTATTGTCTTAACAAAGTCCTTATGCGTTCTATCATAGTTATACTCATTGACTCCCTAGTAGGCGCCTATAATCATGGCCCTCTCATGTTCGGCTGAACACCCCTCCATGTAGCTCACACAATCCTTTCCGTGCCAGTACGGAACGAGTAGAGGTGGCCCGGGACCCAAAGACGGATCGATTTTGTATGCATTTTCAAGCCGAGAAACCGGCACTTCTTCCCAGTGAGCAACAAACATTGCAATTGTCAAGAAGCTCTTTATTCTTTTGTTTTGGCAGCCAAGGAGGTAGTTGGAGAACTGCTTAGTCCCTGAAAGCATCTTCCCGATCTCCCGCGCGAGCTCCTCAAAGTCCTGCGCTGTGAGTTTTTGGAACGCGGTTTTTGCCTCCTTGCTGCTGGCGTCGTAGAAGATCCCATTGTTACTTAGAAAGAGCTGGCTCGGCTTCACGTTCACGTTTTTCCCATTCATTCTCAAGGGCCACTGATGTATGCGGACCAAAAGTTTGTCATGGAGTGTCGGGCGTCGGCATGCAGCACGCAATCGAGATGCACTGGCCAGCGAAATGAGACAGTGCAGACCTAAGATCAACTGCTAATCTACGATCAACTGCTAATCTAAGATCAACTGCTAATCTAAGATCAACTGCTAATCTGTTTTGGGGCTCTCCACTCGGCTATTTTGTGGTTTATTCTCTGGTGTTAGACAGTCAAATCTCGGAGCACACGCACTGCTCACTTCGCTCGAGACACTGGGATCCTACAAACACTTATTGTCGGCCAAACGGCTAGCATTAACTATACAATCGGGACATCGTCCCACTTTAACATTTTGGGTCAGACCCGGGTGACCTCCTCCCATTTGCGCTCCCCCGCCTCGACATCCTTCTCGGACAACCCGTTCTTCCAGCCAAACTCGCCATCCACCACCAGGCCAAGCATCGCCTCTCTCTCCTGGTGATGCTTTTTCGTCTTCTCCTCAGGACCACCGGTAAACACCGCGACCCGGGTATACTCGTCACTGCCGCCCGGTCTGAATCTGAGCTTGTAATCTTCCTTGCCAATGTCCAACAACAACCGGCTGGCAACAAAACCATCCACCTCGTCGTTCTCAATCGTGTCCTCATTGATCAGCGACTTCAAGAACGGTAGGTTGATGCGGTTCCCCGGAACACCCTCGGTCGGATGGCTCATGAAGTACGACGTCAAGTAGTAGTTCCACGCCTCCTCGGCAGTGCGCTTGTCCTTCAACGTGAGGTCATCAAGAGCAACAAACTGAACCGTGGCTCTTTCCTGGGCCTCATCGTACTCCACGCGGAACATATTCTCCTCGGGATTCATCAAGGCCCTCACCCTCATGCGATAAAGAATCTGCTTTCTTGTGGTGGTCTGCACCGCGGTCCGGTCGTGCTCAAACAACACCATCATCTCGGCGGTTTTCGCATCCAGCGTGATGTTGTGCATGTGCTTGACAAGCCCCTGGACAACCTTGTCAATAGTGAACAACTTGTACCCGCGGTTCCGGAACAGCTGGCGCAAGCTTTCTTCAAACCACTGGTGCTCGATTTCTCCTTCAATAAGACGGCTGCTCAACTCGAGAACCTGGGAATAGCACTTCTCGCCTGAAATGAGCATCCCCTGCTCCTCAAGCTGGTGCAGTAAAAGATCAAGGTCCCGCGCAAACTGGACTTCGCTTCTGCTTTTGATTTCCTTTTCGACGGCAGTACTAGACTCCTTGAGCTCCGACAACCGCTCGTAGAGGGTTCTCAAATACCGGAAAAACACGTAGATGGTGGTGTTGCCGAAAAGATTGTAGATCGGTCTTTTGGATCCAGCAGCTCGGACAACCGCATCATCAGGAACCGTCACGTGGCCTAGCTGATCCGTGGTCTGGACCCACGACTCTTCGGCGCGCGACACTGTGTCTTCCGGGACACTCTCCTCCTTTGCCTCCGAATGTCTTCCCGTGTTTGCACGCTTGCTCTTCTTGAGCACGTCTCGGAGCAAGTCTGGCTCTCTGTGTCTCTTTCGATGCCCATTTTCTTCTTTTTTGGGCTTCTCCGCCTCGGTCTCGGTAACCACCATTTTCGGCAACTGCTCGGCGGCAGATTCGCTCCAATTGAAAAAGAGAACCAAGAAGGAGTTGAAGAAGCCATTGAGTTTGACTTTATCGTTGGAAGAATAAGACGACACATTCAAAAACGTCACCACCAACTTGGCAATGTCAACCAACACATCCTTGTCTTTGAACTCGTACTCCATCTCATCCTGTGGCTTGGGGGCCAATGGGATCTTCCGCTTGCTGGTCTGCTCCACCTTGACGGCCTTGAGCTCTGAAATCAACTGTTTCGTGGTGAGAAGTTTCTTGTCAGTCTGCTTGAACGTCAAGCCAATGTGGTCAAGCGACTTGAAAAACAACTTCATCTCCTGCTCGCGCCAGAACTTGCACCACTCGCGGTGCAGCTTGCGCCATTCGTCGTCCTTCTGCTTCAACCGCTTGAGCACAAGGGGCACCGCGATCCACGGTTTCAGGTGCAACGCATCAATCACTTTGAATCCCTTGTCTCGCCCGTAGATCTTGCGGATAATCTTCTTATAGATCGTTTTAGATGTATGCCCCAATCCGTCGGGGAGCCGGAGCTGCTGCTTCTCCTCATCAGACATCTCATAAAGCCGCGCGGCAATCACCTCGAGCGTCTGTATCGTGCGGGTGTTGTTCTCCATATAGAAATCATACTCGTGGCGTTCCTCCTCGATCCGGAAAAGGTTGTCTTCCCATTGGTTCTTGCGATGAGCAATATAGCCAGACTCCTCAGAGTCCCACGTCGGATGACTCACCCACTCGTCGTTGAGCACTTCCCAGCACATCTGGTCACGGCCCGAGCACGGCATGTACGTCTCGCTCTTCGGAAGCTGTCTGTAGGAGGCGCCACTGCGCTTGCAGAGCCCCAATTCTAAGCGGTGCTTCTTGTACTCAATGCCCTCCATGTGGAGCGGGGTGTCAGCAAACTTGACAAGCTTCTTGAAAGAAGCAAACAACTCCTCGCTGTCCCCGATATAGCTCTCGACTCTGTCAACAAGCATCTGCTTGTCGATGATCTGGTGGCTGTAGAGGTTGAGGAACTTGACAAAGTTGTTGTAGTTGGTCTTCTGCCCGACGTGTTTTTTGACGCGGTCAAAGAACGCGAGCTCGTCGTCAAGACTGCTGGTTTCCGGCTCCTCGCGGTCATTCGACACGTACGGAACTTCCACCTTCTGGGGGGCCGCCAACTCCAACTCCGGGGGGCCGAGGGGGGTGCCACCATGGCCCCCGCCATGGCCCCCGCCCCGCCCCCTTTCGTTGCTCGTCTGGTACTCGTACTGCGCCGGCTCCTCGTGCGTCGGCTTCGGCGGCGCAGCAAACGCGCCGTACGGCGGAAGCTGTGGCGCCACCTGTGGCGCGATCGGCGGGAACTGAGGCGCCGGCGAGTCGTTGTGGGCGTTGGGGTCCGGCAAGAACTTCTTGAAGTCCACAAGCAAGTCCGGGGCCGAGGCAAAGAGCTCGGCGACCTGGATGTACACCTCGGAGATCGGGCGCTGTTCTCTGCGGTACGTCTGCAACAAGTCCAAGAAGCTCTTGTAGATGTGGGGCTCCGTGGTGAATCTTGTCTTGATCTTGTTGACATAGCCAATGGCGTCGTCCATCTCCACGGGCACACTGCTGTCTGGCCGCCCTTCCGGCTGCGGCGACTCCTCAAAGGTTTGGTAGTACACGGGGGCCGCAGATTGGCCAACTGTAGGGAGCGACGAAGACAGCATAGTGGGGTTCCCATTGGAGAACATCGTCTGCTGGCTGCCGCTCGACTGGAGTTCCTGGTTGGGCCCCGAGATGGTACCGTTCGGAGTCGTCACTCGGATCGGGTTTGGATCATTGGGGTCCGACGAACACTCGATGCTGTACCCTGGCGGGAGGAACGTGTTGAAGCCCTCGACAAGCACGGGATGGCCCTTGAACAACGACGACACTCTGTCAATCACCCCGGGGGTGTCGATCTTCTGAGTGTTGAACTCCTTCATGATGTCGAGAAAGTTGTTGTAGACGTCCGGGCTGTCCTGGAACTGCAGTTTCACGGTGTCCAAATACGAAAGCGCGTCCTCGATGTTCAAGCGGCGCAGGCCGTACTGGGGAATCGTGGCCTGCTCTGCCGTCTGTGCCGGAGGCGGGGCAGGAGGCGGGGCGTCACCTGCATCGTAACCGTGGCTGGAGCCATCGTTGTAGCCGTGCTGCTGTGGCGCGTCGCTGTGGGTTTGGCTGTGGGTTTGGCTGTGCGGCGTGTGCTGCCCCGCGGGTCCGGGCCCATGGGCGGGCCCAGGTGGGCGGTACTGGTCAGTCTGGTGCTGCGGCTGAGCACTCTGCAGAGCACTCTGGTACGGCTCATTGTGCGGCGTGTGCAGTTGTTGGCCGTGGCCATACGTGGCTTGATGCTGCCCGTTGGGGCCGTTCTGGCTGCCGTTCTGGCTGCCGTTCTGGTACCTGTTTGGTGGGAAGCTGCCATACACCCGGTGGCTCTCCTCGTGCTTCACATAGGGTCTCTCCTCGGGCTTGTACAGGTACTGCTGTTGGTTAGACAACTGTTGGTTAGGCTGCTGTTGATTGGATGGCTGAGGCGCTTGTGGCTGAGCTTGGTGCTGCCCTTGTGCCTGCCCTTGTGCCTGCCGACTCTGGATCGTGGCCTGCCCGCTGCCGAGCGACGGGAGGCTGTACCCATAGCTGTGTGGTTTTGGGTCGGCAGAGCCCTGGACCGTGCTCAGAGGCTGCGCCTGGGGCGCTTGCAGTGGGGCGCTTGCAGTTTGCTGGTCGGTGTTTTGTGGTGGTGTCTGGCTCAGAGTCTGACCTGGCTGGGACGAGGCGAGTTGTGTCTGCGGCGGTTGAGTTTGTTGTGGGGGCTGGCTCTGCGGTGGAGCGGGGGCACTCTGCTGAGCAGTCTGCTCAGATCCAGGCTTCACCTCCTGATTTGTAGACGTCTCACGGCCTTCTGACATCGCCTGGGGTTTGCTTCTCTGCTGGGCCTGTTTTCTGCTAGATGCGGATTTCCAAGGATGGAGATAAAATGGGGCCGGGTGAGGAAACGCGAGGGGGTCCAGCGCGGGGGGTCAATGAAGGCAGTGCACGCAGTGCATTGGCGAAGCCAATGTGCTGCAAACCCAATGGACTGCAAAGCCAATGTTTTGCCAACGTATATGCTTTGCCAAAAAATATGCTTTGCCAATGTATATTCTTTGCCAAAAGGCTTTGCCAGAAGGCCTTGCCAATGGCGTCTGCTTTCATCAGAAGAGTATAGCGACAAAGTAGAGAGCAGATTATTACAGCTCTGCCTCCTGGCTTACTAGACATTCTAACACATTATAATATTCAAGCAACTCCCGAACTAAAACTATTTTGAGAAAAAGTGGCAAAGCCTATGGCACCGCAGCACATTGGCAGAGCCGGATGGATTGTTGGCACGCTTCAAAAATACAAGATCCGAGGACCGCACAACGTTACACACAGATATTTTTTCGCCAATGCACTGCAGTGCACTGCTCTTGTGATTCAACACATGGGCTACCCAGTACACTCTTAACAATACTGCAATGCTTGAATCACTGCCCTCAGTGGGAAGCTTAGTGAGAAGCTCAGTGAGAAGCTCAGTGGGAAGCTCAGTAGTGAGGTGAGTAGGAGGCGAGTAGGAGGCAAGTAGGAGGTGAGTAGAAGGCAAGTAGCTCGCGCAGCACCCCGGCTGCGCACCCCGGCTGGTGCGCTCCTGCTAGCGGAATTTAGAAACCAAAACCAAAAAAATCAAAATAATCAACACCGCAATGATCGCGTAACTGATCATCTTGTTCGCCGCCATCCGCCGGCTCATCGTGCGCAACGTGCGGATCAGCTTGTCGACGTAGCTGTCTGCTTCCATCAAAGTGTTGCGGGAGTTCACAATCTGCTCGCGCTGGCCACGCAAGTTGTTGAGAATATTGGCCCCCACGTCTTCTGTCTCATTGGCAACCCGCTGCGTTTCGCGGAGCCTGTCCGAGGCCCTCCCAAGCAGCGCCTGGTTCTTCAACAACAGCTGTCTCTGGTCAGAATCCACACCCCCATTCGCACCCCCTCGCGAACTGCCCCCAAAGAGCTGCCGTCTGTCCTCGTCGTCCTCAAGCTTCTTGAGCACCTTCTCCTGGCCCGCCACCTGCTGCTTGTAGCTCCGGATCTTCTGATTGAAACTCGATCGTTTGTCCGACGGAACACTCAAAACCTCAGTGTCCATCAGCTCCACGATCTCCTTCAACTCGTCCAAAAGACTCTCCACGTCCTTCAAGCCCAGCGCACGTGCCTCGCCTTCCAACAGAGTCACCTCCGCAAGCTTTGTCTCGGTGGTTTTGTATGTGAACTGAAAGTCTGTCTCATAGGTGTCAAGAAGCGTCGTCATCTTGGTTCGTGGGGCCCTTGCCATTGCCTTGCGGATGACCTTATGCTGGCCGCGGGCAACAACGTTACCCGGCTTTGCCTGCCTCAGGAGAATACGCCCCGCTCGAAACGGGCCAAAGTTGCGGAAATCCAACAATTCAAGTCCTCCCTTAATTTCTAAGAACTCTTTTTAGGCCATGGTTTTTTTTTCCGGCTCAGATTCGGCGACCATGGGGGAAACAAAGTGTCCCTTCCCACTCAGTGCTTACGTAATCTGATACACATTTTACACAACTTTATAGAGAAGCGTCGATTACTTACAACGCAACCAAGAATTTGTACTAAGTTTAAGAGTTATAGTAATAGAAATGAAGGAGTTAGTGAACTCAAAAAATGTCCGCTCTCAAATGAGCTTTTTAAGGGTAGCGTTTACTACAAGTGTTCATTGGTTTCTTAGGTCACGTGTTGGGTTGCGTATCTAGACAGACTCGGCACCAGCACAGCGGGAGTGGGACAGTAACATTGAGTGTGGCACGGCGAGGCTTCTAGTCTATGGCGAAGCTACTTTTTTAAGCCACGCCGGTCACTTCTACTGCTGCTGTATCTAGCGTACTGTGTCTCTGCGTGAGCGGCACACCAGGCGGGCACTGCCCTTCCAACAAGCGGCGCAGCGCAGCGTCAATCTCAACGAGCCGGGTGTAAACGGGGCAGGGGGCAGGCGCTGTTGATGACACTGCTCTGACACTGTTCTGACACTGACTTTCTCATAGCACACGGCACGGCCGTTTCAGTTTCAGAGCCGACGCCTCATCTCGCGACGCTCGCTGAGGCTAAACTGTTACATTTCAAAGTTAACGCCTCACTCGCTACGCTCGCCGAGGCTGAATAATCAGAGTTCAAAGAGAATCGTAGTATGCTCATAGCTAAGCCCACTTCACAGTCACCAAATCAACTGCGCCAAATGGCGGGGCAGCAAACTACAGGGTTCGCCAGGCACTGCGGTGACAAGATGTGTTCTGCCGGGTAATGCGCATCGATGGACTCCTCAACGGTTCAAGAAAAGTGCTAGAGAGCGGTGCTAGCATTTAACCTTGTAGGGTCGCTGTAGTAGTGCTATGTCATGCAGAAACAAAAAAAAAGCAAGCAATTTTTATTAAGAAAGAATCTTTTGCCATTAGAAATACTTCTCGAACGCATTGACTGCGCAAATGTGGACCTAGCAAGTCAACCAGTTTGGCGCAGCCAAACTGCTGCTTTTCTGCCGGGTAACTCCATTCTTATGTACCCCATCCACGTTGCGTTAAGCAACCAACTGTCTATTCCAGTGAAACACAGGACTTCCTTTCTCCTGATCTCACTTTCCTGACACAATGTCAAAGCCAGACAAACTCTTCGCCGACCTGACGGCGATCCAGGCACTCCAGCCGGACTATGTGCTCAGCGCGTACTACCTGTTCAACCACAAGGTGGATGAGGCGACCAAGGCGGCCAACAAAGACCTCGAGCGGTTGTTGGACTTGCTCATCAAAAACGGGTTTCTTGTCCAGGTGAGACCCGGGAAAGGCGTCGACCACGTGTTGCTCTTTCTCAAGTTGCAGAGCGGCGCCTTGCGCAAGGCCATCCAGCAGTCACGTGCCCGCGACTTCCTCTACGGCGTCAACCAGGACATCTTCGAGGAGGACGCCGACAAGCTCGAGGACGCCGACAGGCTCAGAATCATCTACCATGTCCTTGTGGATGTGCTCGGGATCACCCCGGGCTTCGGCGCGTGGCGCTTTGTGGACTCCATCCAGCCGATCCACAACCTCTCGTTTGGCCGCGACTTGATCAAACGGTGGGGGAAAACCTGCCGGATCCAGGAGAGTGACATCGACGAGTTGAAGAAGCAGTACGGGACCAACATTGCGCTTTATTTTGCGTTTTTGAAGTTCTACTTGACCTGGTTGATCTTCCCCGCCGCCGCCGGGGCGCTCAACTTTGTGGTTTTCAAGCACCAGTTTTCGTTGGCCTACACCTTTCTCAACTTGATCTGGGGCGTGTTTTTCATTGCCGCCTGGAGACAGAAGGAGGCAAACTACGCGATTCGCTGGAACGTCAAGAACATCAGTGCCCTGACCTTGCAGATCGGCAACGTCAACTTCCAGCCCGACTCCGAGGTCAAAAACTTTGTGACTGGCGAGCACACTTTTGCGCACTACTCCTCGTTCAAGCGGTTGCTCAAGAAGATTGCGTTTGTCCCCATTGCTCTCGGGGTTGCCGGCACCCTCATCTCCTTCCAGTTTCTTTGCTTCTTTGTCGAGTTGTTCATCGCCGATCTCTACGACGGGCCGGGCAAGTCCATTCTTGCCCTTGCCCCAACCGTGATGTTGGCGGTTTTCACTCCGATTTTGACCATTGTCTACAAGAAGTTTGTTGCCCTTTACGTCAAGTGGGAAAACCACCGCACCATCCTTTCCCACGAGAACTCGACCAACGAGAAGCTCTTTGTGATCAGCTTCTTGGCCAGCTACATGGCGCTCATCATCACGTGCTTTGTCTACTTCCCCTTTGGCCATGTCGTGAACGACTACCTCCACTCGATCCACCTCTTTGTCCACGCCAAGGTCCACCCTGACTTCCCATTGAAGACCGAGCACTTTGTCGTGAACACTCAGAGAATGAGCGGCCAGTTTTTCTTTGCGATGGTCACCAACCAGGTCGTGGCGATTGTTCTTGAGTACGTGCTTCCATTGGCCCAGAGACTCTACAGCGAGAAGAAGCAGGACGTGTTCTTTGACTACAACGATGCCAGAGACGAGAAGGAGTACCTTGAGCGTGTCAGAAAGGAGGTGTACGACCTCCCTGAGTACGATGTCAACGACGACTTCAAGCAGATGGTGGTGCAGTACGGGTACCTTGCATTCTTCTCTCAGGCGTGGACCATTTCCCCGCTCATCTGTCTCTTCTTCAATGTCATCCAATTCGTTGGCGACAGCACCAAGATCATGGTCGAGAACAAGCGCCCGATCCCCACCAGAACAAACTCGATCTACCCATGGAACTACTTTTTGGGCTTGTTGACCTGGATCGGGTCGATTGTCGCGCCGGCGATCTCGGTCATGTACAGAGACTCGCACCACATTGTCAACGCGACTGAGAAGAGGGAGCTCAAGGAGCAGAAGTTTTCCCAGACCAGCGTGTCTGTTGCCGGGTGGTCCTTGCTCACTGCGATCATCTTCAGTGAGCACATCTACTTGGTGCTCACCTTTGTGCTTCAGAGTGTGTTTACTAAGCTCAACAGAAAGGAGAAGGACCAGGATCTTCAGGACTCTATTGCTCTCAAGAAGCGGTTCGTTGAGAAGAGTTTCAAGCCGGAGGCAAGCTCCGCTGATGCCGGCTCTGCCTCCCCATTGGACCAAAAATGGTTGGCCTTGCAGTCCAATGACGAATCCGCCTTGTTGGAGGTCGCGTCAGCAGTCACCAAGAACGTCAAGCAGACCACCAAAGCGAAGCACGCGAAGGACAGCCACAACGAGAAGGACGATTCCGAGAAGAAGGGTCTGAGAACCAGTGCCCCTAACTCGGCGAATGCGGCAATTGCGCACGGTGGGTCTTCTCCTGGTGCAGGCGCTTCTTCTGCTTCTTCCTCCGGCGCCCCTGCCGCTCCTGGTGCTGCGCCACAGACCCCTGTCCAGACCCAGGGCCACTCTCAAGTTCAGTCTGAGAAGATCCAGCTGCCACAGGCGGCTTCTGGTGCCAGCGTCAAGGGCCAGGGGCAGTCCGAGGGGCTCACCCAGAGAAAGAAGCCGCAGGTGACCGAGGCGCCGCAGCCGGTGGCGGGGAATGAGGGGATCGAGCCAATGGTGACTGCGGGGTTGAGGGAGGCTGCCACCAAGCATCATTGAGCAGCAGCTTGTGAAGCAAAGCGAGACGGTGTGTGAGCTCTCTTGGTGAGTTCTACTTTTACTTAGACTTGCTGCGCTCGAAGCTCTGAGTTTTGCAGCTGCTTGCCGTGGCTCTACCCTTCCGCAATTTTTTGTATAGACTACGTGTTTTTAGTCAACCGATTTATTATTCCAAGTTCGTAATGAGTAGGTTCAGGGTAAGAGTCACCGCTATCTACTTTTCTGTGTGTCGTGATTCTTTATGATTGGTTGGAACCTTACGGCTCCCACTGATTGAGTCAACTGTCAATGCTAATGCGCTAAATGTGTCGCTCAGAGCTGTCAGCAGAGCTGTCACCAGAGCTGTCACCAGAGCTGTCACTCAGTCTAACGCAGTCAACACGTCTGTTGCAATCTCGTGTTGCCTGCTACTAGTTTGCCGCGACTCTCGAAAACCATGGTGCTATAGCCACAGCCAATACTCAGCTGATGCTGGCCATTACTAACCGCTCGCCACCGCTTAGAGAACAACTAATAAATCGGCATCCTTTACCAACTCCCGAGGCAACATCGAACTCCTTTGAAACAACGCCTCGACGCTGTGCCCCTCCACATTTAACAAGGACCTACTAACAACATGATTCTTATACACATAGTTGTTGAGCTTTGTCACATCGATCTCATTGAGCTCGAGCCGTTTATGAAAGCTAGTTGTGATTATGAGTCTGGGGGTCACCGTCTCGGCAACCAGTCGTAGCAGCTGCAAATAAGCGTCGACGCTGACCTGGGACCACTCAAGTAGCGACAAGCTGTCGACCAAAAGTATTACAGCTTGTGTTTTCAACTCACTTGTTTGTCCAACTAGCAGCTTCGGTAAACATTTGAGTTCTTTTGTCAACTCTTCTGTGGTTTCCACTTCGACGTAAGTGCAATTCGTTGCGTTCCGCATGTGGTGGAGATTCGAGGTGCTGTCGAGCACAACTATTTGGCCCGCCGGCCAGTGCATAGAGATATTACCAATGTACTCTTTGAGTCGTCTAACATCAGAGTAAACTATGTGGCAGAAGTAAGACTCAGAAAAAGCACTAGGACCTGATGTATTTGGTATCTGCTGACTCTCTGCTGTTGCTTCATCGCGCACTGCAAACGCACTGACTGGAAAGTTGAAGAGAGCTGGCTCTTGGGGCTTTGCATCTTTTTTAATCAAGTTTATTAGTCGGTGTGGTGAGAACTCTTGTATTAAGGACTCCATATGATGCGGAAGGGTCGTGCAAAATAGATAAGAAGCTGAAGGCTGGTGGTTGGCAGATGCAGTGACTACGTGATGAGATCTGCTGTGATGAGTGGAACGCATCCACTCACATGACCAGGCCACTTGCCCACATCATAATGCCACATGATCTTGATAGATATTTCTCCACTTTAATACACTTGGGAGTAAACTGCTAGAGCTAGCATGCAAATTTTGTTCAGATAGCACTGACGATATATACGTGGTCTATCACCGTCTACTTCAGGAGCTGGGCAGTCCAACAAGACCATCACTACACTTCTATTTTCTGTCTCAAAGTGGTTCTCTCCGCCACCTTTCTACAAGATTTGTTCATAATCAATGCATTATTCCGCCCCTCGGCGATTGTTTGCTATCCAAGGAAGCTCACCAAGTGCGTGTAAATTCTCTGCAATATGTGCTTCGCGTACAACCCAAAAGAAACCCATCACTTTGCAAGATTGGAGCTTGGTGTAGACAAAATAGAACAACCACGCTTCGCTCACTGGCTCTATTTCTGCTTCACGGCGTCATTCCACTTTTGAATCGTCTCCTCAGAGTGCTGCTTCGACGGGTCATATTGGATCTTATTGCTGATCAGGTACGACACCACGGAACCCAACACCAACACCGAGGTGAAAATCACCCCGTTGGCCTTGTAGTTCTTTGGCGTGAACCACCATCCTCCGGTAGGGGTCCAGATGTACTGTTGTTAGTAGGGGCCAAAGGTACGAATATGAGTCTCGAGTATTAGCTCTGAGCATTTGGGACTGATCCCTAACGACTGGCATCCGAAGACCAATTCGCAACTTTTTGAACCGTGACTTTAAAACACAAAGAGTGCTAGTAGCCACTGTCGACGGACGCCTGATCTCGATAGCTCGCACCGTCTCGCTACTACTCGTTGGTGCTCAGTGCTCAGTGCTCGTCATGCAGGTCTTTTTCTCATTCGAGAACCTCCCAGTTTTGCACTCCGCCTTTTGTGTCTCAACTCACTTTTGGAAATGGATAGTGACCTCCCGACTATTGTTAGTAAGCAATTCTGCTTGGTTTGTCGGTCTCTCCTATAAGCAGAGCCCCTTGGTTCAACTCACCATTTTTACTATGGTCCTGGTCAGCAGTATTTCACGTAAAACAATTGGCCTACAACGCAAAGCCCGGGTAACTCTTCTGGACTGCGCGCCCTGCTTTTCGCTGCTGCACATGCCCACTTCCGCCCGCACGGTTGGTACATAAAGAGGGATATAAGTTCGAGATCTAAAAGAGGATAGAATAAAATGACAACCCCAAACAGTTTGCAAACATTAGCGATCAAGTTTTTTTGAAATGTTTCATGAATGTATCGCTTCGAACCATCTCAAAAGCAGTCCGAAATTGGTACTTGCTCTTACTCTGTGGGCCGCCCTTGATCTCAGCACCTCACTTTGCACCATAAAAAGAAATAAATGTAAAGATATAGAAATCAAAAAACTGCAAAAAGAATATCGGAATAAAAATTTTGCTTTTTTTTGTCCCTTAGATTTGGAGAATTCGTGGAGAGTTTTCTGTTCAGCCAATTCTCTCGTTTCAAAAATCCATGTGAGGCATTAAATGTAAGCTGAGAATTATTATTTACTATTTTACTCAAGTTTTGTGCAAACACTGATTTTTTGTTCGTTTTGTACATTACATCTGCTGTTGATCAGATAGTAGACTTCTGATTGACATGATTATGTGGGTTTTGACACCAAGGCTTAACTTGCGCAACAGGAGTACGTTTCGTGACGATTTGACGGTTAGATACCGGCCCTTTCCATCAAATGCTGTATTCTTTCACATGGCCACATGACCAAAAACCCAAGTCAGAGACTAGCCACGTGGTTTGAACAAATGTCTATTCTGTATTTGCGAAATTCCAAGCCGATTGTCAAACGCAGATGAAACTTTCAGCCGGTAAAGACACCTACAACTAAACAAGGCAGCGCAAAGTATATCGGAGTGTCGCTAGCAATTTACTTTGGCTAACCGGTACCTGATATCAAAGTAAAAAGTTTTTGGATCACGCCAATATCTTACAATATTCTGTTTATGATTATGTATTGTGTAGTTGAAATACAGCTGCTGCAAAACACCCTGAGTCACGCTTATGGCTGGCACTCGTGAACCGGGCAGAAGATCTGAGTAGGCTCTGGCTTGGCCTCTGGCTTGGCCTCTCTGGCCTCCAAGTCAACTGGGCTCGACATGACAACGCCAGCGGCCAAAAGCAAGTATCCAAGCAAGTTAAAGTTCATTGTGTGAAGTAGTTTTGAGTGCTTATTTGATAATGAACCGCTCAATTTGCTGGGAATCTCTCTTCCTTATATACTCTTTTCTGAGGCGGTCCCAACGGCACTGTGCATCCGCAACTCCTATCTGACCAGTTGCGGAAAGTGATCCTCAAACCTCTTTGTGTACTTTTGCAAAAGACAATGCCCCATGTTAAACCTGCGCTAGCGCCCGGGTCGGGGTATGCACATGAGTGCCGGAGCAAATGAAACTTAGGCTTGAATCGAATGAGGTGCAATTTATATTGACTTCAAGTGACGATTGTACATCTGACATGACCTGAAGAGACTACCTTGCCTTTGAATCTATTAAGAAACCGCTCAAAGCATCTGGAAAATTTCGTCTTGGCATGCGGGTTTTGACAGAGGGGCTTTTCTCCGCTGCATGATTTTTGAGTGGTTCCAGCCATGTATACAACTAGCCAGATACGGAGTTGCGTGTTTCTGCCTCACGAAGAGCTGGCACATGACTACTCAGCCGCCCAATGACTTTGCCCAGTGACCAACGCTCGAACTAACGACATGCACGGTCACCGCATTGTTCGCATTGGGCCGGGTGGATTGTGCGAGGACGCAAGTCTGCAGTTGGAACGTAGCAAGCGGATAAATGGCCCGTACGCCGCTGATATGCCGCTGATAAGGAGCAGCGCCAATTAGTCGCGTCTAAACATGCAGGGGTGCTCAAATGACGAGGGACCCCGCCCAGATGCTGGGTCCAGCTTGGCACCTGGATCAGTTCGGCACTAATCGTGTGTCTTTTTCTATGTGGGCAGGTCCGACCTCTTGGACTCCACCAAGGGGTCTTACTTGCCGGCAAATGCTGTTCAAAGTTGAATTTTTGGCCCATGCACTTCCAGCTGCGTTACGTTGTACGTCCATCTGCTTTGAACACTCTCACTCTGTTGTGTCGTGTTCCACGGCCCAACCGTTTTACCTCAATCCAGTTATGCACACCGCCCGCCAGATAGGCGCCTGTATGTCCAACGCTATCGTGGAACATCAGCCACGCATCGAGGTGCATGCGAATGACCTATTCCTATTTCCGACGTGGGGTATTCATCGCGTGGGCTCGCCTTTGGTGCTGTTAGACATGTACAGAGTGTCTTTTGGTCCCATGTGGTTTATAGATATACTGAAGCTATGTGGCGTGGTCTGAGCTGCCAACTGCCAACTGCCAGGGCCAACATACAAGAGCTCCTGACCAAGATTGCACAAAGAGCAAACCAGTAACCAGCGAGCGTGTCTGCTGCTTGCTCTACCAATACTCGACGCAGCCTGATGTAGATGATTCACAACTCAGGGAAAACTGCAGATCGTAGAGAAGAAGCTACTCGTTCATGTTTCACGCTGACCGTCACTTCAGAGTGGCTTCCCACAAACATTCAGCAATTGCCTCGCAATGCACTGCTGCGCGATACACTACTGTCTACACTCTGCTTGTAATGACCATGAGTAACTATTTGCCAAGCCCTGAAGCTCTAAAAACCAAAATCGCAGCGACCCCAAAAGAAGCATTGCTTTCTTCCAAGTGAGCGGGTCATATATAGATCCCAAGAGTGACCAACACTCACAAAATCTATACCACCCCCGCTGTCCTCTAAAAAATGTCCAAAGCTACCAAGTTCCACACTACTGGCACCTCAGCAACACAAGCATACAACTGGGAGCTGCTGAAATGCACCCCCGTGACTGTAAGCTAGTGCCAGGCTCTGCCAGTGAGCCCATTCACTAGGGGCAGACCACTTGCCTATCTGAACCCCAGCAACAAAAAATAACGTCAAGCGATATGCGAGCGGCGTCAAGTCACTTTCGGCCATGACCAACGACTTTGACGTCGACTTGTGCCAACATTTTGTGCCAACATTTTGTGCCAACATTTTGTCAACAGAAAAGTCGCTCGCTCATCATCACGCGTCAAACGCCTCTCTACACTCTGCTCATTCGAACCGTTTCGACTTCTTGGTGCCCGTCTCCTGCGGCACAAACGTCGGCAGCTGCAACTTCTTCAGCGGATAGTACCACTCGCTGGCAGTGTCCGGGTTCGGCGCCGGCGAGGCATAGTTCATGAGCGAGGTGCGAAAGTACGACCAGCCAGGAGTCACGGTACTCAAACAGTCCAACGTGCCCCGAAGACTCAGATAGTAAGTGACACTGCTCGTGGGATACTTGCGAGACCACGTTGTGGCCGTCACGGTGCTGCCCGGTTGGAGCTGCATTGGCGCAAACTTCATGATTCCCGTTTGGTCGGGGTATGGCACGGTGAAGGATTTGGACGCATCTGCTGGGACAGTGAGCGACGCACCGGCAGTGGTAGCGGCCGCCGCAGCAGTACCGGCGTTGTTCACAGCAGACGGCGGACTAGCCGAGAGCGTTCCCAGTGGCTGGACGGTTCCGGTCATCCCCGAAAGCGAGAATCTCCGGGAGTAGTGGATGGTTGTTCCTGTGGAAAACGTGGCATACATCTGGAGGAAGTAAACGCCAGAGGCTCCTGCCGTCAGCGGGATCGAGGCCTTATACTCGCCCGACTTGATCTGGGCTGCAGTGACGGAGTCCGTGAGAGTGGTCACGGCTTCAATATTGGTGTTGGATCCGGTACAGAGCACGATGGTCAAGGCAGTCATGTCTGCCGCGTCGGGACTGTCTCCGTCATCTGCCCACGTGAGATCCACAGTGGCTGCGCCGCCGGAGACCGCAAATGTTTGGCCCAGAGTTGGCTTAGATATGGAGATATCACAGAGTGCTAGGGCACAGCATGTAATAAAGATGAAGATCCGTGACAACATTGCAGTGCTTGCTTAGTGCTTAGGGATTGGAGGCTTTTAAGGTACGTCAAAAAGTGACGCGCGGGAGGGTAACCTGGAAGCGTCTGCAATACGGTCTGGCCCCAGCAGAATTCCAGCGCGCGGCAGCACAGCCCTGCGCACGTGACAAAAAATTTACAGCCGCGGTTGGTCACAGATCTGAGGCTCTAAACGTCAGGTTTCGAATAGATTCTCTTTTAAAGATACGAAGTGCTTCTAGTGGCAGTTGGTTTTGTTGCCTTCATCTTTCTTTTCTGTTTACAAGTGATTTCTTGGAGCAGGTGCCCCTTATTTTTTTTTTTTTTTTCATGCTGATCGCAGTGTGCAGTGTGCAGGTGCCCCAACACTTGGCAGGCAGCTGCACACTGCACACTGCGATCAGCAGTGCGTGCATCTGGCGAGCGGCAGACCACGAAGCGAGATGCTGCGACACACCCATTGGGAGGCGGAAGGTACATAAAAAACGTCACTGCTCAGTACTTAAAGAACGTCTTCAATCAATTAGTGAATCTAATTTGTCACTAGTAGTGATTTTGCCACCGTTCACGGTACTCCATAGCACGGTTCAGTTACTGGTTGGGATCACAGTCTGGCAAGTTGATCCCTCCTCGTTGAACTGATGAACCAGCTCGAAAGTGGATCGATTAGCACCGCTTGGCGTTGTATAGGTGAGCTTCAAGTATCCCCAGCTGACGATCTGCACGTATGAAATGCGAATTGGGTAGTACTGGTCCTTCACGAGGTACACGGACTGCTTGTCATCGGCATAGGTGTTCATAATGACCGAGCCCGCCGAGTAAATGAGGAAGTCGTCAAAGTCTGTGCCAGAGGTAAGAACGCTGCTTTGGCAGCAGTTGAAGGCACCATTGCTGCCAAGGTAGAGGGCCGCACCGTCGTCGGTGTTGTAGAACTGGAAGTGGTAGTCTCCGGTTTCCTCGGCCAAGAAGTAGCCGGTAAGAGCTAGGGAAAAGTTGGAAATAGTTATTGGGACGCCATAGATTTCATCCGAATAAATATCAGCGTCGTTGTAGAAACCGCTCCAGTCGCCGTCGCCAGGGAGGATTGACAAGTTGGGGTTAGTTACACCAGTAGCGCTGCCGACCAAAGCAGATCTCGCGTACCCATACTCGACATATTCCTGATCAAAGTCAGCGTTGATCGGAAAAGCAAAAAATTTGGCGTTGAAACCGGTGGCAGTGGGCTTGCTGGTGACAATGCATGCGGTGGAGTTCTGAACGGATCCAGCGGAGGCAAAGGCAAGGGAAGCGAGTGCAAGGGAAAGAATTTTGAATTGCATTTTGTGTTGGTTAAATACAATCCCAGCTTCAAGCTTGGGCTTTTTATTTATAGTATTTTGAAGGGTTCGCAATGCGCATGTCCCAAAGATTTGCGATAGGTATACAAGCACTAATCAATCGTTCATGCATGCTGTAGCTGGGTATGTGTGCCGCGCGGTGTGCATATGTGGAAGAACAACATAGCTATGCCGGGGTACTGGCACTTTGCAAATGGTAGAAGTATATCGCGATGATCTGAAAGGTTTAAATTGGCCTTGATCACATTGTAAAACCATTTACGTTTATGACAATAGCTCCATCGATCGCTGTTCTCCTGCATGCAGATGTCGCCTCGCTGAAGACATGCCAGAAGCAGTCACTTCAATGGGGCAAAGCACTGAACTGCTTCAATGTTCTCGTATACAAAGGCTACAATCAATTTTAAGTATTAAACTTTTTAATAAGCGTACGACGTAAGGCGTTGGTACACAGTGTACTCTAGTATACATAGCGTACTATTATGCGTCGTTAGGATTTGTCATTAAGACAAGTCGTTCCCCAAGGATTGCTGCAGTGGCACCATTAACTCCCTTCATCACTATTCATTTACTCTAAAACAAAAGATATTTAAATCCATCCAATTCAGGTATGTTGCCGTTCAATGGACTTATTGAGCTACCCACTGCCCTCCGTCTATGTAAGTCAGCTGTAATCCGGACTCAGTGGAGAACTTTTCCTGCTCGGCATAATTGGACATCTGCTGTTCTGGCCCTATTTTTTTTTCATAGTTGGATTGTATTTTTGACGAGTTTTTGCTTTCAATTGTGCAAGGAGAAGTTCTCATGCCCACCAGGCTTCTTCTGGCCAGCTCAGAGACTTGGACGTAGTCTTCTCCTTCTCTGACATGATCATAGACTTGAACGTAGTCTTCTCCTTCTCTGACATGATCATATGATAAGTGTCGCAGATAAAGAGTATGAGTAACAAATGTAGGCAAAAGTTTAGCCATGGCTCAAGATCAAAAGCAAACATGATGAAGCTTATTAAAAAAAGAAGTTCAACGTTGTAGCAGATTTGTAATAATGAAAGGTAATAGTCAAATGAAGTCTCGGGAGCGGCAAGGAGTTCGTTATACTCAGTAGACATTGCTGAACAGTTTTTGAATGATACTTGGTGTTTGTAGTCTTTTTCTTTTCAATGATCACAGCTCCTCTGGGCAAAGGAAGCGTACTAAGGAGCCGGAAATGGGGGGCCGCAACAAGGTATATCGTTTCCCGGAGAAACCGTCATGCGTTACATACATTCTAGCCGCTCGAGGAATTCTTTGCTCTGCTCTTAACTGTGTGGTTGCTCTCTACGCCTGCGAGCTGAGCTGAAACTATCTTGGTGAATTGGTGCCAGAGTAACTTGCAGGTAATGTTGAAGTGAGGCGTTTCCTACCTTTTCGCAACTGTCTAAGCTCTCAATTCTTTGTTCACTCGATATTGGAAGTTGCGAGTTTATGAAAGACAAGGCCATGACCTCTACCGGGGCACATCTACTATAAAATTGCAAGTTTGAGTTTCTTGATCTGCGCAACAAGAAGTGGGCACCCTACGATACTTGAAACGATAGCTCTCGATTACACGATAAGGCAAAGTTGTGCCTCTTGGAGAGACGGAGTTATCAGAAAGCGCATCTTTGCTGCGGCACAATATAGTTTGACACCTTTGACGGTAGTATTAGCCAAAAAATTCTCACTGATATTCTTCAAGACCGATATTTCCCACCAAGAAGCGAGTGGGGGTGACCGGCTAGCTGCAAAGTCCCAGTATCTCGCTTTGATTCGTCGCATCTGTGTTTGCAGATGAAGTAAAGGCTGCAGTAATGATGGACATCATTTATGCAGGCTTATTGAGTTCCATCTGAGCGTTTCATCTACAAGCGGGAGCTGCCAATTTGGATCAACTGCTTGAGTATCTCAAAGTACACGACACAATACTTCTCAGCAGATGGTAGCCTGGATTAGTAAGGAAGTAACACATTGACCGATGCCGCTCAGCCATGTAAGTCAACGAAGCATTAACGATTCAACTGAATCTTTACTTTGGCTTTGTCTACGTGCTTCTTGCTGCCAAGAATTCCTGGAGGGGGCTGGAAAGTCGTGACGCTGACTGCGGAATTGTCTGAAGCATCTTGGAATGCATACTAGGACGAGAAAGCGGGCGAGGGATGGCATGATGCATCAAGGATTGACCGAATTTTCTGGGTCATTGAAACTCGCAAACCAGGAACAAAGAAGCCCGGGCTTTGCACAACTGGGATCTCGCAAGCCCCGCCGCGCCACGCTCTGCAGCCATGATCAGGGAAAACACCGCGTGCCACTGCCGGCGGGGCTAATCTCGTTTTACCAGCGGAGCAAGACATCAAAGGGAGATAGTCTAGATAAGACGAGTGAAGGCTCGGAACATGGCGCTTCAAGCGGTCGCATAACGTAAGCAATAAACACTAGAGAGCGCGCTTACTCTTATCATACATAGATATTGTCGAGCAATATTGAACAATAACTTATTTATATCTCGCAGCATGCCACTGCGTGGTCTGACGCTCGTATTTGTTGCCCGGCCCGGGTCCCTTGGTGCTCACCCCCCTTTGATTTTAGGGGTGCCTGGTTTGATTTTCGAACTCTCGCCCACCCAGACTCAGTGTTTCCTCAACACAGTGAGATATGCCTCCACCGACGCTGCTCGCCGATGCCCCCGACCCATCGGCGATGACCGGCGCGAAACTGACGTTTTTCTTTGACGATGAGGCTGTCCCGCTGCTTGCGCGAAGCTCCACGGTCGACCATGCCACCGAGAATCGCGGGTCTCCACAGTTACTCAGGCCCGCCCCAGTCACATCGAAATCCTTTGCCAGCAGTTTTGCTGATGAGATACTCAACTTCCCAACAGAGAGCACGACATCCTACTCTTACGCGCATCTTTCGCCGAACTCCTTGGCTCTCAGACTCAACGTCCTCAAACGGCTGTTGGAAATTCTTATCGACCGCCCCGAGTTGATTGGGCTGGTCGACTCGTCCCTGCGCGCAGAGCTCTCGCAGCACGCGCCCAGCACCCCCGTGACAAACTGTGACCTGTTGTTTGTGCGGAAGCCGCGGGCGGCGAAACCGCGGTTGCTGAGTGGAGATATCAAGATCGAGACCAACGCGCTGAGCGCAGCACTTGCGGCGTTGTTTCGGTCCGGTGGAAGTACACCACAACGCAGTGCGAGCCTTCAACCCGTGTTTATGAACAATAGTAAGCTCAGCGATGAGCTTGTTAGTCAGATCAAAAAACAGAGTATTGGGGAGGTTAAAGAGGAAGAGGAAAAAAATGAGAGCGAGGAGGATTTGGGAGAGGAAGTGTACGAACTGGTGAGAGATAAGTTGAAAGGGATGCTCAAACTTTTGGACGACTCCGGGTATTTGGACGATAAGAACGCTGGCCCCAATTGCAAGAAAACTGACCTTGCTCTTAACTTACACAACTTATCCCTCTCTAATGTGAACGACGAAACGCAGGAACTGCAGCTCCAGAAGAGGCTCCTCTACGCTTTGGCCACACCGTTCTACGAGAGCATCTCGGCCTTGAATGTAGGAAACTTGAATAGAAACATATCGACTGCAGCTCTTAATCAGTTGGGAGGGCGTGGGAACGGCCCCCCTCCCTTGCAGACCCACATGCTGTCGGCAGACCTCACCAATTTAAACAAAGGAAACACGCTGTCTGTGAATCTCATCGGCGCACAAAGGAAAAAGCTTACCCTCCGCACCGATCTGTTGCGCCCTCCGCCTTTAAAAAAGTTCACTTCCTTCGACGATTCTTCCATCGTCACCACCACGGCACGTCCTTTCCACGCGTTGCTGACCTCCAAGAACAGAAACCCGCAGGCGATTTTCACCTGTGCGCTTGAGCGTCCTTGGAGCCTACGGGCTGCCAACGATCTCCTGACGCTCATCTTTGATATTAGCTCGTCCGTGAACATCAAAAAGCTTGCACTTCTAGACTTGATTGCCGCAAACAGTAAGGCATTTGTCGAGATGAAACTCAACAAGCGATTAGCCTTGGCCAATGACATACTTTTTGCCGGTGAGATTGTTGCCATTCAGAGTCAGAACAGTGACAAAATCACGTGGTGCTCCCTCTGGGCAAAGCGCAAGAACAAGCTGATCATCTTGATGTTCGACAAGATCCCCTGCAGCGCCATAGACTTTACGGTCCAGGACTCATACTATGACTGGAAAGTGGCTGAGTGGCAGGTTGTCACGGGCAGTCTTCTCAAGGAGTTGCCAAGTGACAATGTTTCTGACATCAGCAGATCCTTGGGCAAGGTGTTGCTTGAGTCGGGGTCACAAGACCACAAGGTGCAACAAATCAACGACCAGCGCTATTTTACGCTCAATTTGAAGCAGCAAAACTTGCCTTGTGCCGTATTGGCGCAGAAAGCTGACAAAGATTTGGTCTTGAAGGTCCACACTTTGCCTTATATTGCGGGGATTTTTATCCTTTCTGCCCTGAACTACAAGATCTTGTCTTACAACCGGTCGATTTCGAAGAACTTGTTTGGAGCCCTGGACCTTATCAACGAGAGCATCAACAAGATTATTCCAAAATTCACAGATTACTTAGAGTTTGCTTCCTCAACAAAAGAGTTGGAGACTTTCCTCTCGGAAGTTGGGGCAAAACTGACGCCCGAACGGTTCCGCGAGAACGGGCCGAAGTTCATGTTGCCCGGCTTGGTGTTGCCGGAGCACTTCTTCAGAAAGATCCAAGCGCGGTTCCAGGCCCATAAACTTGTGGAGTCGTCGTACAGCGATCAGAGCCAGAGCCAGATCGAAGAGGAACTCTTCTTGAGCTCCAAAGGAATTGCTGGCAAGCACTCTGATGGGTCGCAGATCATGGTCGATGTACAATTGAGGGTCTCTACGATTGACACACTTGTGCTCTGGGTCACCTACACCAGTGATCTCCATGGACAAGATTCAGAGCTGTCATCTTCTACCAAGACGAACCCTATTTCTTTGGACGCTCCTTTGACTGACTCACTGGCGTCGCTCGGCCGTCTGAGCTCCCTTCTCAGTGCGTTGAGTGCCGAGAAGGGGAGAGTCAAGAAGAGTACCAATGGGTCTGGCACGAAGCTGCTCGTGTCTCTGCCGGAAAGTAAGCTGATAGTCTCTGACACCAAGAGCATTGTGTCGGACGATAAGTCTATCATTTCCAACGAAACTCCTGTCACGCCTGGTGGGAAGAAGGACGAGCTGATGATGTCGCCCGTCAACTCTGAGGAGTTTGACCTGGAGGTTTCGACGCCTCCTACGACGGCCCCGACGGAATCTCTGGAGCTAATTATCTTGCTGGAGAAACAGCTCGCCAAGGCCGAGGATAAACGGTTCCAGGCCTGGAAGAGCACGTGCAAGACGTTTCCACAGTCTGTGGGTGCGCTACGCAGAAAGAAGAGTATGGACATGTTCAAGACTATCAAGAACATCGGGCAGGGAGCATACGGAAAAGTTTTGTTGGTTCAAAGAACTGACGATCCAAAATACGAGGTGATTCTCAAGTGCATATTCAAGGAGCGCATTTTAGTGGACACGTGGGTCCGCGACAGAAAGCTCGGAACAATCCCCACTGAAATCCAAGTGATGTCCTTTTTGAACGAGCACAAGCATGCCAACATTCTCCGCCTCTTGGACTTCTTTGAGGACGACGACTACTACTACATCGAAATTCCAATCCACGGCAACCCAACCGCTATTGACTTGTTTGACTTCATCGAGATCAAGAAGCTGTTCACCGAGATGGAGATCCGTTATATATTCAAACAAATCGCGCTGAGCATTGCGCACTTGCACGAGCATGGGTTGGCGCACCGCGATATCAAGGACGAAAACATCATCATCGACCAGAACTCGGTGATCAAGTTGATTGATTTCGGGTCGGCTGCCTATGTGAACAAGGGACCGTTTGATGTTTTTGTCGGGACCATGGAGTATGCTCCGCCAGAAGTGTTGAACGGCGAGCCGTATAATGGCATGCCGCAGGACGTGTGGAGCTTGGGGATCTTGCTTTACACGATTGTGTACAAGGAGAACCCCTTTTACAATATAGACGAGATCATGGAGGGCGAGCTCAGGGTGCCGTACATCATGAGCGAACAGTGCATTGGGTTGATCCGAAAGATCTTGCAAAGAGATATTAGCAAGCGGCCGACGATTAAGGAGATTGTCGAGGATGAGTGGTTGAATATATAATGGCATTTTAGCTCCCAGGAAGACAGTTGTCGCAAATAGTGGACATTTGTATGAGAGGGAGTCGCTGCCCAAGTACGATGAATGATAATGACAATGATGAATTGTAGACGGGAGCAGTTCATTGGCAAAGCCAGTGCGATGCGTTTGTTTTTGCCTCCTGGTTGCAATCCGTATCGACTCCAAATTCTTCACCAGGAGACAAATGCCGCGAAAGCACTGATCGGGGCAAAGTCTATTATATAAAGAGAGGTGCCAGTCCGGGTCTTCAAACGCCAGTCAAACAAAAATAAGCATCTGCGGCAACGAGCGCTGCAAAGAGCTGACCTTACAGAGCTTCAGCTTTGTTTGAGCTCTTCCGCTCTACAGTACACATCCTATTTCATCGCAGTGTGTGGTGACGCAAGAGCACTTGTGCTGTGTTCTTCACTCTCTGTATAAGCCTTTTGTCTCTATAACCTTTTTTGAAAGTGCCTCGACTAATTCCCACACTATTTGCGCCAGTGTAGTTGTCGATATTCACTCTTCGAATGGCCTACGCCTCTCAATAAAAAAGATTAATGTATACACCATATATGGCCCATGGCCGCAGTGAACCGCGGAAGCACACTCCGCACCTCGCTGACTTTCCGTCGTAGCACCCTGGCTTCACCGGTACACTGCTTTCTTAGTCCGTGGAAACACCCACCTTGCTCAATCCCTCCTTGATTTCAGCGAGACTCTTCTTGGCGAAAAACTGAACATCAATGTCCTTGTCCTGCGCCAACTCCGTCAACCGCGGCACAATGTCCGACTTTATCACCTTGACCACCTTCTCCTTCTCGGCCCCGGTCAACGCACTGGTGTACTTCGTCTGCTTCAACACAGCCACCTCGGTCAACTCGTCCTCATTGGCCACAACTTCGGAGTCCTTCTCAGCCTCCAACTCAAGCAACTTGAACGCAATCTGCTTGTACCCCTTGGCAACATTGAACTTGATGTTTGGCACCGGGTCCGCCGCAAGCTTCCCCAAGTACTGGAGCACGTCCCCGACAATGATCTCTCTGTCCTCAAGGACTTCAGAAAGCGCAATGAGAGTGAAAAGACACGTGATCCGGTAGATGAAGTTGTTCATAATCAGGTTGTTGATGTTCTCGATGTTGTCGCCGTCCTCGCGGTCCTCGGCAGCCTCGGCCTTGTCCTGGAACAACTCCGGGTTCTCCTTCTTGTAGTCGTTGAGGATCTCGTTGTTGAGGATCTTGTCGATGATCTCTGCCTTGGCCCACTTGTCGCCAAAAACAACCGCCAACTTTTGCAAGTTCAACACCGCCGCCTCTCTGATGGTGTAGACACTGTCCCAGAGCCACAGCATGCAGAGGTTGTTGAGCACCTTGTTGAAAAACTCGATCCCCAACTGCTTGCTGAGCAACGGGATGTACTCGATGATCGCAAGACGCACGCGCCACTGCTTGTCCTTGGCCAATTCGGTGATCGCCGGGAGAAGAGACTTGGACAACAAGTTGATCCCAATCACGTCGTTGACCGTGGTCAAGTTGGAAATGATGTTGAGACGCACCTCAGGAAACTCGTCGTTGAGCATCTCCAAAAAGACGTTCAAGAGATACTCGCACGTGGGCTTCTCCCCGAGAATCGGAGCGAGCCCGGCAATCTTCGAGGCAAGCGCAGACCGCACCAACTCGTTCTGGTCGTTGACGAGCTCCTGGACCTCCGGGACAATCTTGTCGATGATATTTTGCTGGTCCACAAGCTTGGAGAAGTCTGGGATTTGTTTGGAGATGGATTTACGGACTTCGGCCTCGTTGTCCTTGAGAAGCGCCAAAAATATGGTCAAGATTCGGTCGTTGAGGTCCTCCTTGGTGAAAAACTCCACAATCAGCGAAAACTTCTCGCTGATCATGTATCTCACCCTCCAACTCTCGTCCTTGGCCAACGTGACAAAATCCTCAAGCAACTGCGTGTTGTAGCTTGTGTCGTGTCTGACCTTGTTGTAGAGCTTCACAATGGCGATGAGCACGTCGACGGCAAGAAACTTGACGCTGTCCTGCTCGTCCTGCACAAGGTGCTTGAACATCTCAAAGATAAGCTGCCAGTCAGAGTCGTTCGACGGCTCCGCAGATGCATACTTGTCCTTGTCGAGATGCTTCTTGGTGTTGGGCTCCAACTCCTCAAGCGCCTCAATCACAGAGGGCAACCCGCCGGCAGCGGCCCGTCTCACCATCGGAGCGTCGTCCTTGATGAGCTTCAAGTAGAGAAAAAGCAAGTCCTTTCTGGTGCCCGGCTCGACTCGAGCCACCACGGACTTGAAGAGCCCGCACAGCGAAACACGGCTGCTGAACCAGTCGGCATTGGCCAAGTTGTGCAACGCCACAAGAAACTCGCTGTTGAGCTGGCTGAGCGAGAAGTGGTCGGCAATGTCGTTGAGCGACGCAATCGCCTTGTCTCTCACAATCGGCTCCTCGATCGCCGCCAAAAACTCAAGCGTCGGCAACAAGTACGTCGCGTACTCCTCGCCGCCAATGAACGGGATGAACAGGCCGTTCAACTGCTCCGCAAGCACCGCAAACACCTCGTCCTCGTCGTCATGTGCAACTTCAAAAAGGAACGGGAGAAGCTCGTTGCGGGCCCGCTCGGGGCCAAGAGCAATCGCAATCGTGTCGAGGCGCTGCATGGCAAGGACACGGTTGCCGATATCGTCGTGCTTGAGCTCGTCCATGAGGAGCGCAAGCGGGTATAGGATCTCGCCTATGTTGTCGTTCTTGTCCATTGTGGGTTAGCTGGTGGGCAAGGCACTGGCGAAGTTTCGCTGCGATGTCTGTTTAGATCCGTGTCAGGAAGGAAGGAAATGTTACCCGGCAATGGCAGGGCGAAGCTTGCAAACTCGATGGGCAGTAGACGTAGGCGTGTCAAAATATATTTCATATTTAAGTAACTCAATAATTTGGCTGAGGACATTTGTTCCTTTGGAATTACGTTCACGTTCCCTGATTGTTTGGCTTTGTTGTTTGTCCCTCACTGTTGCCTTAGCCTACGACTGGCCCGTTTTTCGCATGCTTCCTGCCAGTTCTGAAAATTCGGAATCGCTTGGGGGGTATATTTTTGGCCTTGCAGAAGAGCTGGAGTAAAGAAGAGCCGGAGTAAAGAAGAAAGTGGGGTTGCTCAGAGAAGGTGTAATCCAGCGTATTTCTTGCTTTGGGGGTCTGCTCTGCTCTGACGTCGCTCCTTGGCTGCGAAGAACCAAAGTCTTGTGTCACGTGACCTCTCAACGAGCCGCCCAAATTCACGGGGATGGTGGGCCACACGGGCCATAGCAGTGAAGGATGGACCCCCTGCACTTGGGCAATTGCCACGGTTCTTTGGCAAAACCTAAGAACCATGGCAATGCCTCAAAAGAATTTTATTGTGTATGCCGCCTCACAAGGGGATGAAGAATGGCGGATTCAGCTACGCAGCAGGACTCGTGTGGTTCGTCGAAGATCACGTATTGCCACCACTTCTGGACCTGATAACGGCCACTCTAAAACACGTAGCTCATAGTGCTCTCTCCAAACACATAGCTCGATTGCTTCCTTGTCCTCTTACATAATTTTCTGCCTACCGTTGGCGGTTTGGCCTTGTCACGTGCCCATGACTCAGGCCCGCCCCGGCCACCTCCCCGGCACCTCCCCGGCGCCCATCCCGGTACCGGCATCTCCACAGTTGAAAGTGTGAAATTTACAGCCCTGGTCTTTCTTGTTTGCACCCTATACTCCTACACACACAAACCATGCCAACTAAAAAGATTCTTACTTTGCCGGGCGACTACGCCGGCGTGGAAGTCGTGGCCGAGGCCGTGAAAGTGCTCAAGGCCATTGAAGAGGTCTCTGACGTCAAGTTCGAGATCTCCGAGAGATTGATCGGGGGAGCTGCCTTGGATGTCGAGAAGGTCGCGATTTCTGATGAGACCATTGCTGAGGCCAAGAAGTCGGATGCGGTCTTGTTGGGAGCCGTTGGAGGGCCGGCTGGGAAGTGGGGCTCTGGAGGCGGCGAGAGACCGGAGCAGGGCTTGCTCAAGATCAGAAAGGAGTTGAACCTCTACGCCAACTTGCGTCCCTGCAACTTTGTGTCGGACTCGTTGTTGGACCTCTCCCCGTTGAAGCCGGAGATCGCCAAGGGCACTGATTTCGTTGTGGTTCGTGAATTGGTTGGCGGCATCTACTTTGGCGCCAGAACCGAGGACAACGGCGACGGCAAGGCCACCGACACCGAGGCGTACTCTGTGCCAGAGGTCCAGCGCATCACAAGAATGGCCGGTTTCATGGCTTTGCAGCACACCCCGCCATTGAAGATCTGGTCTTTGGACAAGGCCAATGTGTTGGCCACTTCCAGATTGTGGAGAAAGACTGTCACCGAGACCCTTGAGAAGGAGTTCCCTACTGTGCAGTTCGAGCACCAGCTCATCGACTCTGCCGCCATGATCTTGGTGCGCCAGCCAACCCAGTTGAACGGAATTGTTCTTACCAACAACATGTTCGGTGACATCATCAGTGACGAGGCGTCGGTCATTCCAGGGTCGCTCGGGTTGTTGCCAAGTGCTTCTTTGGCCTCGCTCCCAGACACCAACAACGCCTTTGGTCTCTACGAGCCGTGCCACGGTTCTGCGCCAGACTTGCCAAAGGGGAAGGTCAACCCGTTGGCGACGATTCTCTCGGCTGCCATGATGTTGAGATTGTCGTTGAACTTGACTAAGGAGGCTGATGCCGTTGAGAGGGCCGTGTCTGCGGCCATCGACACGGGTGTGTCTACTGCTGATATCGGGGGAAAGAGCAGCACCCAGGAGGTCGGTGACGAGGTTGCGAAGCAGGTCAAGAAGCTCCTTGCTTAATATAGCCTGGCGAGCGTAGCGAGGCAGCGCGGGAGAATAATTAGCTTTCAACATTTCAGAGCTAGATAGTCATTGCACTACCTTGTCGCCCGAACTACTTGTTTATAAAGAAATACACGACGAATTTTGATGTCGTACAGGCTATACAAGCTGGATGGAGACTATTTCGAAGCTGTGGTCTGACTTAGCAGTAAATTTTGGTCAAACGGTTCCTGACTGTCAGCGCCTATAAAGTAGTGAAGCATAGTGGAAGCAAGAATTGGTGGTTGAACATGCTTGAGGTTCATGTACTTCACATTGATAATGCTTCTCTTCCTCAATATAGGTTTTAAACGGTCAGAATATGATCAAGGTACTTGCTCTAGATAACGAGGATCTTTGCAGTGCCAGAGAAGCGGCCCTTTGAATAAAACCGACTTTTCGAGTATCGTGTGTTGAACAAGGCAAGTTTACACTGGGAGGTACCCTCAATTACTACACGCTGATGTATCAAACAAATTTTCATGGCATTTTGTAACCATTTTTTTACTTGCGTTACCTCTTTGTTAAATCCTTTAGATACATGCAATCCAACATCTTTCGCAAAAGGAGCTCCACAACAGAGATCATGTCGCTCGGTGGCTTTGTACTTCTTATACACCCTCATGGCAAGAGCCACAACTCTTGAGTGGTTCTTTGTGACATAAAAAATGTAAAATGCCGGGAGTAGAAGAATCTGTGAAAGCATAAGCAGAAAGACTAGGGCTGAGTTAAAACTCGTTTATACTGTAGGTAGCTCAGTAAGATTCTGGCTTAGCAAATGGTTTACCTTCAGCAAATACGTAAGAAACTGCAGTTGTAGGTTTAACCCGCTTAATTCTTTCTATGAAGGTCATGCCATCTTGATCCGGGGTCTTTGTGGGGCTGCTGGCAGAATTGCTGTTCCAGTCACTGTCTTCACAAATGATATCAGGCATTCTGCTTGGAATTTCCCTCAGAATTGTGAGTAAACAGGGATCTGTGTATGATATAACAAAGAAAACAAATTCTCTTCTAAGTATTGGCTGACGTCGTTTTCCTTTGTCGCATTGTCCAGGCTTGAGAGAACACTGATTCCTTTCTTTCTCGTAGTCATAGGTTCAAAGCATGTAATGGCAAAGCACATGATGAAGGAAATACATTGGAGCTTATACAACGAAGGCGGGATATCAACACAACATCTTTGAAGGTTGCAACATAAGGATCGTCACCCAGAACAACACGCGAGCACTTACGACAATTGCCCCACTTGGAGCGTGGGATCTCTGAAATTTGTACTTCTGCCAATTTTTGATCCGGTTCAACGCTTTTTAAGCCACTATTTTTCGGCTCTACCAAAGATGAGTTGTTGGCCATCTATTCCAGTGCTAAGCCGGCTCTATAAATTGCTCTATATATGCATGCTGCAGAGGCAGTAAACCACAATGGGCTGCTGCGATTGTGTCAAAATGATTACCTCGACACGATCAATATCTTGTGACCGGCAATGATCCTTCGATTCATAATCAAGACAATGCTTTGCAGTCGGGGTCTTTTGCTCGCTCGCTACAAATCGTCTGTTCTACGTGTCCCCTTGACAACAATCGGAATCATTCCACCGGTCCCGATCACAAAATTGCGATGCGCCAACGCCATGATGAACGCCCGGATAGTCCCCGAGTGGCTCGTGGTGCTCACAAAATAGTCCTGCTCGGTCGACTCGAAGTCCTTCTCAAACAAGTAGTTCAAGAACGAGTTCGCTCTCAACGCCTGCTCCCACATCTTCTCACGATAGTCGTCCCTATAATAGACATCTTCCTCCGGGAAACCCTCCTCAATGGTAAAACCCTTGTTGCCAAAACGCTCTTGAATAACAGACTTTGGCGACCGCATGTCACAGGTGTGAACCCCAATGGTCTCTCTCAAGTCCTCCTTGATCAACGCCTGGTAATTTTCATGCCACGTGCCCACCAAAGTCTCACACGACCGCGTGAACGGCGAGCTGTAGAACGCCTGAGGGTAGGGGGCACCGTTGGCCAACTGCTTCTGCCACGCCTTGTGGTTGCCGGCGGCCTGCTCGTTGCCCAACGGTGTCAAGAACGGATCTGGGCCCCACGTGATTTCCCCGTCGCCGTTCAAGTGCAGCCATTTGCGGTCCCATGCGTCGCTGCCGTATTTGATGATCGCAAAGTTGTGCCAGCCCTGGCCGTGGCGGGCCATGAAAAGAAGTTTGTAGGAGGTATTCTGGTCCGACTGCTTGTTGAGCTGCTCGATTTCTCCAACCAACTCTTTCCAGTCCTTCTTGATACCAAAGTTTTCCTTAATGTAGTCAAACGTAAGCTCGTCAGTCTTCTTCTCAGACTGCTTGAAAAAGCCTGGCACCACTTCAAAGTGCCACGGTCTTTTGTACCGGCCGCCCTCGTTCTTCTCGTCTTTCGTCTCGTCTAGAACATCGCGGAACTTCTGCGCCATCTCTTCGTCATGGCTGGTATATAAATCAACAAAATCCTCGGGGCGGGCTTGAACGCTCATAGTTGTAAGATGGTATGGTAGTTAACAAAAGATCTGAAAAGAGCCAACCCGGTTGCTTATATGTGGGGTCGAGTGCGATTACGTAACCCACGTGCATCGGTAAGCTTCGGAAAGGCAGATGGCATTTCGAATTGCACACTTTCTCCAGTTTTTCCGAACTTCTACAATTTCAACAGAACACTTTCAGAGATATTTCTCATCTTTAGAATATTGGTCTTTATCACTTGGGAGCCGTCTTGCTTTGATGTTTTCTGACTCACTGAAGCTACCTTTGGATGACCTCTCCGAGTCACAGCTGCCCGCCTCACATGCATAAAGCCCGCAATGGCATCTGCCAACAGGTGATTCATAATCATATGACCCCCAAAATCACCATCCAGCGTTTATTGTCTTCCTACGTAGTTATACAGAATGTATCTCAATGATTGTCTACAGAAAATTACCCAAGTACTGTCCAGCAGTAAGACTACTCAGACCGGACATATGCAGGACTTAGTACGGGCCTTAGGAGATAACCAGGCAGCAGTAAAGTCATGCTTGGCGGGCTGAGACACTGCTCAAACAAAAAAGCAATTGAAACAGAAAACAGGCTAATATTTATTTGTCTCGGCAAACCACTTCTTACAACTTTTAATCATAAAGTGTCATTCCATGCTGTGAAGCCAGGGCCCCGTTTACTGAGCAGCTTGCTCATGAGAGTCCAGGAACCCAAAAACGATACCCGATAGCTCATCCCAGCGTACGCCTACGGCCCACCGCTGCATCCCACGCCGTGCTCTGCGACTAGCTACTACAGCTGCACTGCAACATGTAGCGCTCCGCATCGTACTCCCCCTCGTCCAACCACTTATTCTCCACCTCCTTCAACTCTTCTCCCCAGGCACCCCTATCCAGCGGGCTTTCGATCATCTTGACCAACTTTTGCAAATACTCATCATTGTCTTCGTATTTCAAATTGTCCACGACCTCTTCAATGATCCAACTGCTCGGCACAAAGAATGGGTTGAAAGGCAGCGCCACCGAGAGCCGCTCGCCGTCGTCCAAGTTGTTCTCGTCGACCAAACGGTTGTGGTACGTTCTGAGCCACTCGCCAATACTCTCTGCAACTTCACCATTAGAAAATCCTCTCTCGTTTTTGAAGCCCGGGGGAATGAACGAGTGGCCCAACTTCACATAGTCTACATTCTCCCTTGGATCTCCTTGAACAGACTCATCGAAGAATGGCAATCGGCTGAGGGTTGAGAAAAAACGATTGTAGTTGATCTCGGCCCGCCACAACATGTCGAGCATTGGCGAGATGATCTTGTCGTTGTCGTCTGCTGAGACACTCTTCAAGCCGAGTCGTCTGGTGAACACTTCGACATATGTTTTCATGTAAGCGTCTTGATACTTTTCGGACACTGCCTTTATAACCTCACCAGAAAGAAGCTCCTCTCCAAGAGAATTGGCCACTCTGAGAATATTCCACCACATGGTACTTGGCACACTGTCATACCCGTACCGTCTCAAATGGTCCTCGCTATTAGGCGTATAATGCGGATCGAACTTGTCCATTATGGCATACGGCCCAAAGTCAATGCAAAGCCCAAGAAGGGACGTGTTGTCGGTGTTGAGCACTCCATTAAGGAATCCGTAGACTTGACACATCGCCGTGGTTTTGGCATTCCGCAATGCGATTTCAAGGAAAAGATCTTCATACTTGCTAGACAGCTCCGACAACTTAGTCAACTCGTTTTTGAAAACATGCTCCACTACAAAATCAGCATACTCCTTTGCCCCCTTGCCCCTCCATCGGTACAAATCGAAATTCCCAACCCTCGCCCAACTCTCGGCAAACCGCGTCACCAAGGCACACGTCTCTGCTCCAGTTCTCTGAGCAAAAGTCTTTGGCACACTGGTAATCGCCAATGCCCTGCTGCTGGGAATTCCAATCGCATTGAGGTACTCGCACATGATGAACTCACGCACGCTCAGCCGGAGCACTGCTTTGCCGTCTGCAAAGCGCAGGTAGGGCGTCTTCCCGGCGCCCTTGATCTGCAACTCGTACCTCTTGCCGTTATTTCCTTGAATCTCAAATAAGTTTATCACTCTGCCGTCCCCTAGCTGACCGGCAAACTGGCCAAACTGCCAGCCCGCGTAGCAGGCTGCATACGGCGGGACGTCCGAGACAACCTTCCTCCCACTGACAATGTCTTGGAATGATGTGTCATTGCTGAGCTCGTAGTCGATGTCAATGCCTAGGTCGCGGCACGCATTCTGAGAATGCGCCAAATACTTGTACTCCTTTCGGACCTCGGGAAAAGTATAGCTAAAGTCTCCGCTCATCAACTGCCGCGGCCGGTGGAGGAACTCCGGAGTTAAGAATTGCTCATAAGGCACTTGCCCTTGGAAGAGATCTTTGCCGTACTTTTTCTCAGCTTCTTCTCTGGAATACGCTTTCTCCTCAATCTCTTGGCTTTTGTCCAACAACTGCCAAACGGGGTATGGCACACGCCAGTCGGGCTGCAAGTGCTGGGTCACACTGGAGGTTTTTGGCCGGTCCCGAAGAGGGACATAAGCAGTGCTTTTCGGAGACTGCATTTTAGGAAACGGAGTATGGGTTTCGCAGCCAGAATGAAACCTCAAGAAGCAACTATATTTGGCTAAGCGAGAGCCGTTGTGGATCTTGCTTGCTCGGAGTAACATGTAGATCTTTGAGTGGAAACTATGGGATGAGCAAGTAGTGTGGGGCTGTCACGTGACAGAGCAGCCAAGCCGTGCACCAAGCAGTGCACCAAGCAGTGCACTGGCGAAGCCAGTGTGCTGCGAAGAATGTAGGTTGTAGTTTAGGTAATAATAGAGTAAAACTCACTAAAGGCTCACAAATGTTTGTCTACGACGTTCTAACTAAACTTACTCAACGTTCATTGTCTGCGACACTACAATGGTCCATACTAGTTACCAATGGCAGTCAATCAGACAAATGGCTTAGCATTGAACCGAATAGACTGACGCTCAAACAAACTCTATGCCATGTCGTTTCAAAATTTGTCATGATCTCCGTCAACTTGGAAACCCCCTGTGCTCCGAGTGCCCCAGCTTTGCAGTTACCCGGCCTTATTGACCTCAGGAGAATACGCCCCGCACGAGCGAGGCAATTTCTCGGCATTTTAAGCCGTTTTTTGAGTCCCCATAGTTTATAAGCGGTCATTTATCACGCTGCTGCTTGTTTCAAAAGCGAAGAGTAATTTAGGAGTCGCTGGCGGCCCTTCGGTTGTAGTCACGTGATATGTCGAATTGGCGCAGAGCTCTGTGCTCAAGAAACCCGCCAACTCGCTCCTTCTTTGGTCTGAAAGCCAATAAGACTATGTTGCACTGGCTTCTCCAATTCACAGCTCTACTGGATTGAGAAATGCTGATGCGTTCATTCGAATGTACTGTGTGCCCGCGGGCCATGAGCTAAGCACTGAGTGCCGATGCTGTCAAACCAAGGCTAATGCGTATGGCACCTATGTGATCACAGCATCGCGCTAGCTACGATACCCCATCTTGATCTTGTACTCCTCCACCTCCTGGTGACTGAGTATATCCTCCAACTCCCAGCGCGCCGAAGAGCTGCGGCCCCCCAAGGGCTTCTTATGCTTATAGTTTTTGAAAATTTCCTCCAAATTGAGCTTCCCAATCGGGCCAAAGTACGTGTCCGGGTCGACCTGCTGCTGCACCTTCAACAACTGCTTCAACTCCGGCGAGTTTGCCCAGCTCTCAAGGATACTCGGGTCTTCGTCGTCGGAAGAGTCGCTGTAAATCTCGGGGAGAACAGACTTCTTCTGGCTTTGCGCGGGCGCCTGAGGCGTCAACATCACCGGCGGGTTGATTCGCTCGCTGGTCTCGAGCATCGTGCTGGCGTTCCTGATGAGCGCGGTCTTCATGAGCTGGGAGCCGGCAAACTTCGGGGTCGACTCGCAATTCGAACCTGGCGCGCCCGCCGGCTTCGGAGTCTGCGTCACATGACCCGCCTCCTTGTGGCTTTCCAAAGATATCGTCGTGATGTCGCTGGTCTTCTTGATACTCAGCAACGAGCTCTCCTTGTGCAACTTTTCAGTGAGCGGCGTCTTGAAATGGTTGATGTTGATGCGGCTGAGCTCGTTGGTCTTGCGCTTTTTCGGAGTGTCCAAGGGGTCCACCACGCCCTCGGTGCTGGCTCGCTTCTGTCCCAAAACACTGCCCGCTTGCAGCGTATCACCCTTCTCACTCCCCTGGACTTCCTTAACGTTATCGGCCCCCCGGGCCTTTGCCAACTGCTCCGAGGGCACCTGGACAGCCACTTTCGGCGCCGCCTTGAACGGGTCGGTCACGTGACCTGTGCTTTCCGCGGGCTTCTCCCGCCGCGACCTCGTCGGGCTCTCGTCGTAGTGCTTCGGCGACTCCTGGGCGTGCAACACGCGCTTGACCAGCTTGGCGGCGCTGGCCTCCGTGGGCGCCATCAACCGCGCCACAAGAGAGTTACCCGGCGCCATCTCGGGCACCTTCGTCGGCGAGTGCTTGAAGATGCTCTTGGCCCTGCTCAACGCCGAGGTGAACAAGTTGCCGAGCTTGGCAGAGTCCTGGGAGGCGGCACTGGAAGCTGCGCTGGACGTGGCACTGGAGTGGCTTGGCGCGGCCGAGGGGATCCGGCCAGCACGGTTTGGTGCAATATTGTTCGCACCCCCCGTTTGACCCCCCGTTTGACCTGCCGCCTCCAGCTCGTCCCGCGTGACGTTGTGGCGCAACGGCGACTTCTCCTGGATTCGGTGGATCCTGCTCTTGATGGTGTGTGTCCGCTTGGCCTTGGCGAGAGGCGTCCGTCGCGTCAGAAGCGGCGAGCGGGTCGGCAACGAGCTGAACTGCTTGGGCCGAGGCAAGCTTGGGATGCTGGAGCCGGCGTCCAACATGGAGCTTTTGGTAAGCGGCTTGAGCTTGGAGGGGCTTCCAAAGGTGCTTCTGTTGACGCCCGCACCGTTCTCCTTGTCGGCCTCCGCATCGCCGCTGCTGTCACGTGACCGCTTTTGGTCCGCCAAGTACATCGGGTTGATGAGGATCGACGACTTCTTGTGCCCCGGGCGGTTTCTCAGGCTCTCAGGCTCTGTTCTGGCAGAAGTGAGAACACTTTTGCGGCTGAACTCCAACTGTACGGGCTCCAAGGTGATGTCGCCGTCCATCTTGAGAGGCAGCTTTTTGGGCAGCTTAAGCAACAACGTCATCTTGTTGTCGTCCGTCGGGTCTTCCTCCAAGTAGAGGATTTCTTCTATCTGATCGTTGAGCCAGCCAAAGTTGCTGTGAACACTCTGTTCGAACCTCCTGCTCTCCTGGCAAACCAAGGACGAGAACTCGTGCATCTCGGCGGCGATCCACTTGGAGGTGCCCGGCACAAGCAAGGGCCGGCTGTTGTCCGCGGCGTCCAATATCCAAAGCAGCATGGGAAAAGATATTTTTTTGGGATGAAGGAAAGTCGGTCAAACGAATGAGGATGAGAGCTGGCTCTGGTGTGTAGGTGTCGATGTTCTACTGCTGCTGGTTCATAGTTATTCAGTGTTTCTGTTTACATATTTTGTTTATGTCCAGGGCTGCAAACCTGCAGCCAAGCGAGCACCAGACTGCGCAGCAGGATGGTGCGAGGAAATCAGTGGTGCTTTCAAACCAGAAGTTATTTTTTCTTTGTTTTAGTATTCTGTGCCTTTCATTTTGGTGCTATGGAAACCAGCTGTGCTTTTTTTCGTCTCTTTTTTCCATCCTATATGGATCGGATCTCGGAGTCCCTAGTTCATTGCCTCAGAACTACTGTGAAACTTCGCACCAGGCTGCAGTCTTTGTCTGGCGGATGCTCAAACTGAGTAATTACAGAATTGGCCAATGTGCTGTGTCACTATTAGCCCCCGCAAAATCAATTTGGTGCGGACCATTACTATAGTTTTTGCACACTGGCTGGGCCAGTGCTCTGCTCAATTATCACGTGGAATTGGCTGCATGCGCCTCCGATGGTGTGAAAACTTGGGGCGGATCTTCTTCCAGTCCAACCACCATAAAGCCACTAAACAACAAGAGATGAGCACGACCGACGCCGAGAAACTCCTTGCGCAGCACCCTTACTTTGTCTTGGGCAAGTCGTGGTGCCCCGACGTCAAGTACACCGTCGCCCAGTTGCAGAACGCCAAACAGCTCGACAAGTTTGAGGTTTACCAGTTGGACTTGTTGCCGGACCAGGACAAGGCGGGGAAACTCGAGAAGCAGTTCACGCAGCTTGCGGGGAAGAAATGGGTGCCTGCGATCTTTGTGCACGGGAAGTTCTGGGGGACCGAGGAGGACATCAAGAAGAAGTTGGCCAACGACGAGGAACTCAACTTTGATTAGCAGTGCACTGGCGCAGCCAGTGTGCTGCAAAGACATATACGAATGATGCAGAAACATATACGAATGATGCAAAAACAAATACAAATCTAGCAATTTGAATTTGATATTAGTGTATTCTACTGACAATATTATATTGACGCATTGTGGTTTATTTTCTCTGCGTAAAATTGGTTGCTAGTGTTCTAGTATGGTTTTTCTGTCCACTGTCCAGCTCATAGATCAGGCGATGCAGTGTGCAGCGTAGTGTGAGATCGGAAATCGAAGACACTTTGGCGGCTCCTCTGGGCGGCTCCTCTGGGCGGCTCTTCTGGGCGGCCCTTACTATTGCTGCAGTACACAATAAACCTTCTTTTTTCTATATTAAGGAAATGGCTCACGAATCACAAAAACAAAAAACAGAACCAGACGACAACTAGTCGAAATCTGCGGAAATGTACAAGAACAGTTGGGGTGGTGGCTATGCAATTTGATGCAGTACCGTGCTGTAGTACTAACCGACACGGAGACAAGCATAGCCGAGTTCTTCGTTCCAGAATAGGTTTCTGTGGTCAACAGTAGTGCCAAATATCTAGCAGCGTGGACTCTTAATCAGATTAGCTTATAGAAAATGCCACAAAATACCCAAAGATGCGCTCGCCATTTTTCCTCGAGCAAGTCTTGGCCCATCATGCAGAGACACCACAGCCCTGGCACAGTCATATTGTTACACACTCTACATCTAAACTAATCCTTGCAACATTCTTGGTTTACTTCTGTCGGCTCTGATTCTGTGACTCCTCCAGGCTTTTCCGCGATCCGGAATTTAGGATTGTGGCGGTCCCGCTGTTACAGGAGAGGCACCTGCGCGGCGTTTATGCACATATCAACAGGCGCAACAATAGCGACATGAAGCGGAAATGTGGGCAGGTGTCAATTAACCAATGCGGCGCAGTTGCCTCAGAGTACTTAAGGGTAAGGGTAGCCAAAAAAAACTTTGTTCCCTTTTATTCTGGTTTTCGGGGAACCATACTCAACAGCACCAAGCTCTGCACATTTGCTTCAATCAACTCCACTGCCATCGTCAGATGTACAGAATACTACTCTCTATTCTATTTGTCTTGCCCCTTCTCACTCCGGCCTCTGCAAAATTTAATGCCAACTCGCGGAGTAACATCGCCGTTTATTGGGGCCAGAACTCGCTTGGGACCATCACTAATGGCGCAAGCACCGAGAAGAATTTGACGGACTACTGCTTGAGCGATAGCGTCGACATAGTGTTGCTCTCTTTCCTAAACATCTTTCCAGGCAATGAAAGCATTCCTACTCTTACCCTCAATACTTATCAATACTCTAACGAGTATCAGCATGTGCTCACGGGCTTGGCTGACCAGATCGAAAAGTGCCAGAAGAAAGGAAAGATTGTGATGCTCTCGCTCGGGGGAGAGTCGACCGATTACGGTTTTGACACAGAGGACGAAGGCTCTGCCTTTGCCACAACTCTATGGCAGATGTTTGGCGACGGTAACTCTACAAAGCAGGTGAGACCGTTTGGCCAGGTTAAGGTTGACGGATTTGACCTTGACATTGAGACAAACTCGTCGGTTGGTTACGAGGCATTGGCCACTAATCTCCGATCTAAGTTCGATGGAGCCTCAAAGAAGTACTACTTGAGTGCCGCTCCACAATGCCCATATCCTGAGAAGGCGCTTGGTCCGACTCTCAATTCTACCTTTTTGGATTTTGCATTCATTCAGTTTTATAACAATGCGCAGAACTGTGACGCCTCTACTGACAACTTCAACTGGGGCCAGTGGGCAGAGTACGCATCCACGACTTCAAGAAATAAAGATATCAAGCTTTTCATGGGACTTCCTGGGTCCAACGCTTCTTCTGCAACGGGCTACATTGACAACAAGGATCTCTTGAAGCAAAAGATTGAGCTTGCATCAACGAACAGCACGTTTGGAGGCGTGATGTTGTGGGACGTCTCCACTGCCATGAACAACACTGAGATCAATGATCAGTCGTATGTGGGTTTAGTCAAGGACTCGTTGAAAAGCAGCTTAAACAAGTACTATTATGCGAATGGGACCTACGAGAAGGCCAAGAGTGGCGCTGCTAGAGTTTCCGGCAACAGCTTGGGTGCCTTACTCTTGTTGGCGGCTGTTATCGCTCTTTCTTAGGCGACCCGTCAGACACATCTGCTATTTCTTTCTGTGTATTATATATTCCAATCATGCATTTCATTAGAAACAGTAGGCATTCCCAGGGGCTCTAGATTTCTCAAAAGAAACTCGGCCCGCAGTGGCAGTGCACCAAGACAACGCCAGTGCAAGTGGCCGCAATCTAAGCAAAGTTGAGTTAGATTAATTTTTTATTTTAATTTTATTTATTTATTTTATTTGCAGTTGGGGGGAAATAGGAGTTTCTTTGGATCAAACGACTTAATTTTTGGGGATCAAACGGCTTCGTTGACTGATTTTTAATGTTGGCTTTTCATTTTTGATTATTAGAGTGAAAGCACAAGGCATGCCCTGCTTTTTTTCACTCAATTTGATGAACACAGTTCATAGAAACAATGAATTTTTTTTCCGGTTTTTTTCTCCAATTAATTCTGCTTATATTTTGCAGTATTTCGCGCGCTTACGTGACAAACTCTTGCTCCTGGCAAATACCACTCCTCACCCAATGCAGTCCAGCTGCAGCTTTTCACGAGGCACGTCTGACAAGTGAATGGAGGACATAAGACACGAGACACTCACCAGACACCATCGGACACCACCTAAGATCATGCACCTGCAGGAAAGGTAAACACAGGAAAACGTTAGCGTTTCCTAACAATCGCGGTTCCTAATATGATAGTTCCTTACAGAATAATAAATATGGCATTGCCACAACGAAATCATGTAACAGCTCAACAACATCGGCATCCCTTGAACACTTGGGAACCCATATGGACGCCCGCCTGCTCGGGCCGCCGATAAGCAGGCGCCCTCGGCCAATCTGGTTTTCGGAATCCGGTGCTCAGTAAGCAGCAGTTTTTTTTTCGTGCTTGTTTTTTTCCTGGGCACGTTTCCGCAGGCTGCCGGGCAACCCCATTCCGTCAACTGATGGCTCGAAATTCTTGCTTTTAAGGTGCAGGAAATCCGAAAAAAAGTTTAGATAACACTCTGAACTACCATCCAACTATGAGCAACTCCCAGATCGCATGGTTGACCAACCTTAACGTCACCGACACCCCGGACAAGCAGTTCCGCCGGTCGTCGATTATCGGCACCATTGGTCCAAAGACCAACAACGTCGAGACTCTTGTCAAGTTGAGAAAGTCCGGTCTCAACATTGTCCGCATGAACTTCTCGCACGGTTCGTACGAGTACCACCAGAGCGTGATTGACAACGCCCGTGCCTCCGAGAAGGAGTACACCGGCAGACCGCTCGCCATTGCCTTGGACACCAAGGGGCCTGAGATCAGAACCGGTACCACCATTGGTGACCAGGACTACTCGATCCCACCGGAGCACGAGATGATCTTCACCACTGACGACGCCTACAAGACCAAGTGTGACGACAAGACGTACTACATCGACTACAAGAACATCACCAAGGTGATCCAGCCGGGCAGAATCATCTACATCGACGACGGTGTGTTGTCGTTTGAGGTTCTTGAGGTTGTTGACGACCAGACCATGAAGGTCAAGTCGCTTAACGCCGGCAAGATCTCGTCGCACAAGGGTGTCAACCTCCCGGGCACCGACGTCGACTTGCCAGCTCTCTCCGAGAAGGACAAGGCCGACCTCCGCTTCGGTGTCAAGAACAAGGTCCACATGGTGTTTGCCTCGTTCATCAGAACCGCCAACGACGTCATTGAGATCAGAAAAGTCCTCGGCGAGGAGGGCAAGGACATCCAGATCATCTCGAAGATCGAGAACCAGCAGGGTGTCAACAACTTTGACGAGATCCTCAAGGAGACCGACGGAGTCATGGTTGCCCGTGGCGACCTTGGAATCGAGATCCCAGCGCCACAGGTGTTTATTGCCCAGAAGAAATTGATTGCCAAGTGCAACCTCGTCGGCAAGCCTTGCATCTGTGCCACCCAGATGCTCGAGTCCATGACCTACAACCCACGCCCAACCCGTGCCGAGGTCTCCGACGTTGGTAACGCCATCCTTGACGGCGCCGACTGTGTCATGTTGTCTGGTGAGACTGCCAAGGGTAACTACCCATTGCAGGCGGTCACCATGATGCACCACACTGCTCTCTTGGCCGAGAAGGCGTTGCCATACGCGGCGCTCTACAACGACATCAAGTCGTTGACCCCACGCCCAACCGAGACGGTTGAGACCATTGCCATGGCGGCTGTTTCTGCCTCGTACGAGCAGAACGCCAAGGCGATTATTGTCTTGTCGACCTCGGGTACTTCCGCCAGATTGTGCTCCAAGTACAGACCAAACTGCCCTATCATCATGATCACCCGTAACCAGCACAGCGCCAGATACTCGCACCTCTACAGAGGCGTGTATCCGTTTGTGTATGGCGAGGAGCCGCTCGAGAACTGGCAGGTTGATGTCGAGAACAGATTGAAGGCTGCGATTGAGGAGTGCAAGAAGATGAACTTTGTCGAGGACGGCGACGCCATCATTGCCATCCAGGGATGGACCAAGGGCTTGGGCCACACCAACACCATGAGAATCCTCAACGTCTAAGCCGAGTCAAACAGACTTTTCTTGAATCTTATACTCTTTAGGACATTACACACTTGTTGAAGCATCGTAGCTAGCAGTGACGAGCGTTGGCTTTGGCGAGCGCTAGCGAGACAAAGCCTCTGTCTCTGATTAACGACCGTGCCTCGCTAGCGCACTGTCTCTGATAAACGGCCGTGCCTCGCTAACGCTCGCCACGGCCCGAATTCTGAACTCCGTAGGGCATTACACATTTGTTGAAGAAGTAGTAACATGCAACGTGAGCGAATGATCTGTGGCTAATGTTGTGCGCTCTGCAAATACTGAAAATATATATAGAGCAAAGAGTAGCTCATTTGCCGGGCTAGCAGGCTCGACGGACTTCACAGGTTGATAGAAATGACCATCCCCCCTTTTTCTTTCGTTCTTTCTTTTCCGCAAAATACTTTGTTCAGCAAAAGTGCCCAGAGGCACAGAATATTCCACACAATAGCTAAATCACAGCGACCTGCTCACGCGGTCCACTGCCTCTGTCCATCCTGCGGGGCAAACCGCGCCTTCTCATTTTGTCCCCCAACGTCCAAACTCAGTGATTGATAGCTCGTCATTAGGAGTGGCAGCAGTCTCACAACCACACTCTGGCTATCAAAGCATTCTTTGAAGATCCAGCGCTTTTGCCGCTGGCAATTTTTTGTTGGCCAGACGGGCCCATGGCTGGCTCGCCACAATTTCATATCGAACGAGCCTGTCGAGTGTAGACATCGCCGGAGCAGCATCCGTTTGACAGTGACCGTTGTTCCTATAGAGCTCATTCCAGAGAAAAGAGTCAAGCCCCATGATGCCATTGACCGTGTTGCAAAAGCAGAAGCCATTGAAAGTGTCACCTGCTTTTAAGAGTTGTCGGGAGCGAAAGATCGTCTCCACCCTTGAGAGCGTAAAAAAAGTCACACCACCATGTCAAGATAAGCCGTCATATTTGAGTTTGAGCGGTGCTCTTTTTGGCAAAAACACTCCGTCCATGGCAAATATACTTTCCCCAGTAACTACTGCGCCACCAGCTCATTTCACCTTGTTCCTGCCTTGTTCCTGACACGGCGCCTCACTCTTTGCCTCGTATACAGCATGCATGTTGCAGTCGACGCACCACGTTTCTTGGCAAAAAGATCACATGGAGCCGTGACTTGACGTTTTTCCGGTATTCTCCGACAATTTGCAAAAAACAGAAGTGGCAGGGCCAGCAGGGTTGAGTGGAAGTGAGAAGAGAGAGCTCTGCGTTGGACAGTTGTGGGTCAGTCGTTGGAGTCGCGGCAGTTGCTGCCTACTTATACAGGGGCTACTTGAAAATAAAGGTTCAGCACCCAGGACCCTCCGCTTAGCTTATCTACAGGGATCTGGGCGTATTCATCAACCGCCAACTAAGGTTGCGCGGGAATTAACCAGTGCCCAATTATCACGCACCCTGCACAAGGTTCGGACCCTGGAAAACGTGTAAGAAGGGCCCCAAGAAGCACCCCGGAGTTTCAGTGAGGACAATCAAGGTTTATCGAAAGAAGGTTCCGAGACGCACTCGGAAAAAAAAACGGAATTCGTATACATGGGACAGCCCAGACTTGAAGGTTATTTGTTGGGCAGAAGATCTGCCCGCTAAACACTAGGGCCTCCACTGTGGGTGAGGCCCCCGGCCCGCGAGCCGCCCGGGCCCTGTTCCCACGAAAAAGTGCCGCCTGCTATCTCCGGCCTAGGTCCGCGATGGGGCCACTCGATCAAGATTAGATATTGCACTTTGACCGTTGCGAAAAAACGCCACTCACTTGCTGGTCTGCGCCACATGTTTACTGCTGCCTTATCTAGACCCCCGTATAGCTCCCTGGACCCGGGCTGTGGTGTACTCACAGCCGTGCGCTGGCACAATACGCAGCAGATGCAGAGGCAGCAGATCAGATGATAAGCTGAGCACCGAACATCGAGCAGGGGTCCTAAAATCACGACACCAACCAGCGTTGTCTCAGTTTTGCAAGTCCAGACCGAGGCGCAACAACGCAGGCACTTTGCTTGTTTTCAGGTCACTCCCTGCTAGACAATTGCTGCTCCCCACCATGTAGGCTATCACGCGAATCTCCGACACCGGTAATGCAACAGGAGGCAGAGCAAAGCTGAAAAGACTACATCTAAGGGCTCCACAGATACCGCAGCTCAGACGGCATTGCAAAGCCGGACAGCACTTGGTGAAGCCATATCTTTGCGCGATTAAAATAAGGGCTCGGATCAGTGCCTTTCCACACCTATGGCATTGTGAACGACTTCTTGGCAAACACACTCGTGCAGCCCTCGACTGCTGGTTTAAAGTTCGCGTGCGTCATGTTTCTTTTTTCCGGGCTCGCAATAGCTATGGCTCATCCTCAGAGCCAGGGGAATATTTAGTTCGGGGAGATGCATTAGAAAAGAGTCAGCTGTTTGAAAATACCAGTCAACTTGCAAAAACCCCAGCCTGCAACAAGGACACTCCCCTCTTGCTCGCCTCTCTTCCACTACTCTCCCGCTACTCTCGCCGCTCCCAATTAGACCTCGCACGGCGGAAATTACTACTCCATCGGACCGACGATCTCAGTGGGTTAATTACTAATTGGAAATCGGAAAGACCAAGACAAGACAGGATCGCATTAGACAGTCAAAAACAGGCAGAGCATCACTCACGCTGCGATCACTGCCTTGCTGCCTTACTGCCTCACTGCCTTACTGCCTTACTGCCTTACTGCCTTACTGCCTTACTGCTAGCTGCCACTCCGCATTGATTTTTTGAGATATTGTCATTTCTCTGCCGTGCGCCACAGCCTACTCTCTGCTATCTGTTTGATCAAGACGGCAAGCCTTGATTACGGTTATCAGTGCCAAGAAACAGTTGCAGCCACACGTTTATCGCAATCACACTCCGACCCAGGCATCTACCATAAGGCACTCTTTTGGAGAGTCACCCAGACACACTACTTAACCCGTGCGATCTGCCACCGATCCAGATCTTAAACACTCACAATGCCAGATAATAAGGAATTAACACCGGACACCGAGAGCCTCGACAGCTCCTCGCTCCACTCGCTGGACAACCACAGCGTGTACGCGCGCCAGGTCTCCGAGGTCGCGGCCCAGGACATGCCGATCCATCTCAGCGGTGTCGTCGACGAGGCCGTGTCGAGGCAGGTGTCGCGGCAGATCTCACGGCAAGCTACACAGCAGACGCAAGCCACTGGCCAGACACTTGCTGCTCAGCAGACCAACAACAAGCTTGAGAAGACTAAAAGTGTTCCCAAGAACTATAACCCGAATCTCAAGCTTTCCAAGCAGCACAAGCTTTTTATTGTGATGTTCTCTGCACTTTCTGGATTCCTCTCCCCGATGTCGGGATTGGCGTTTCTTCCTGCAGTGCCCAACATCGCCGAGCGGTTCGGCACCACAGGAACTATCATCAACATTTCCAATGCGGTTTACATGGTCTTCATGATGGTCTCGCCGTGCATCTTCTCGCCGCTCAGTGATATCTATGGGAGACGCCCCATCTTCTTGAGCTGTTTAGTCTGCTACATTATCTCAAGCGTCCTCGTGGGAGTCTCGCAGGACCTCGCCATGTTTTTTGTGTTCCGGTGCACCACTGCCATTTTTGGCACCGCGTTCTTCTCTGTCGGAGCGCACGTCATTGGCGACATCTACTTGCCCGTGGAAAGAGGCACGGCCATTGGGTTGAATGTGCTCGGCGCACAGCTCGGTCCCGCACTCGGACCTGTGCTCGGCGGTGTCATTGTGACCTACGCATCGTGGAGAATCATTTTCTTTGTGATGGCTGGAATCGGCGTCTTCAATTTAGTTGGCGTCTACTTAGTTGTTCCTGAAACTTGCAGAGAGACCAAGATGCAGCAGGTCCTCCGCGAGACGGGCAGCACCAGGAAGTTCATCTTTGTTCCCTTCAACCCGCTCCGCTTGCTCCAATCGTTCATGTACCCGAACCTCATCCTTGCCGGAGTCGTCAGCTGCCTGATGCTTTACTCGATGTACAATCTTCTTACCCCGATCCGGTACGTCGTCGACCCGCGCTTCAACTTGACCACGCCCATCTACGGGTCGCTTTTCTACTTGGCTCCGGGCTGTGGCTTCTTAATTGGGCCGTACCTCGGGGGACGCTACGCGGACCATATCGTGAAGAAATACATCAGAATCAAAGGAAAGCGCGTCCCCGAGGACAGAGTGCGCACCTGTGTCATTCCTTTACTTCTTGTGATGCCCGCCACGGTCTTCATCTATGGCTGGTCGTTGCAGTTCGAGAAGGGCGGATACGCGGTTCCGATCATTGCTCTCTTTGCCTATGGTGCTTCCCAGACCATTGCATTCCCCTCGATCAACACTTACTGCGTCGACTCGATGCCTGAGCTTGGCGGCGATGCCATTGGGGGGAACTACTTCATTCGCTACGTGTTGGCGGTGGCCAGTAGTGCGAGTTGTTTACCCGCGATCGAGACGATTGGCGTCGGCTGGTGCTGCCTGATAGGCGGGTTCATCACTATGTCGGGTGGGGTTGCGGCGATCTTGCTTGTGCGGTACGGTGAGGAGTGGCGGATTGCTGCTCTCAAGAAACGCAGATTGCGTTAGCCTGGCGAGCGATGCGAGAAATCCCCAAAGATAGAATGTTTGGCATTTTGTGTCTCACTCTCTTACTGGAGACTTTCCGACTCTCTGGCTACCACAGCTCACCGTTGGCCCACGCACATTTTTATTTGATTTATTGTTCCAAAAACATTACGTTATGTCATCGTCACAGTAGCGGTGAGCACAGCGGCGCACCGAAAATTATCAAATACTCAAAGTTCCGTCAGCGTAGGATATTGGTCACTAATAGTGTTGACCACTTATTGCACCTTTATTGGTAGCCTACACCCCTACAACGCTGTAACCCATCTCCGTGTATGACCGAATTACCCCTAACTAAAACACCTTGTGAGAAAAACCAAGCCAAACAAATAACAATAGTAATCTAATGTCCTTAAATGGCACTCCGTGGCCCCTGGCCCCGCCTACTGCGCTGCCATTGCTTCAAAGAACAACCTTCTGTTCTCCACCTTGCCCAAACCCCCTCTTGCAACTCCCCTCGAACTAACTACGTTCTCTCCCCGTTTCTCCTCAAACTTCTCGACCATGCCTCTCACCTTGCTCTTCCGTGGCCTTCTCTTATACCGATAACTATTGACAAACGTCTTCAACACGTCCTCGATCAAGTTTCGGCGCAACACCTTGATATGTGACCCGATCTTGCTGGCCAGCCGGAGGATCCCGCGCCGCACAAGCGTTTCTCGGTCGGGTCTTATCTCGAGGAACTTAGCGAGATAGAGCTTGATGGGCCGCATGCGGAGCAAGGCAAGAAGCAGCAACTGGTTCAGCACGGACTCATTGAAGAGAGCCTCGATATAAATGAAGGGAAGCCGGGTGTGCAACACTCTTTGCAAGAACTCGTTCTGAAACGCTTCGCCTCTCTCAGTCTGCCCTGAGACAAGTGCCTTACTTAGCCGGGGCCTGGTGAACGTGGCTATGCGGAGGTGCAATAGGTAGCCCTTGTTAGAAGAAATCAAGCGCCTGAAAAACTCATGACAGTTTCTTAGACTTTCCAAGTCGCTGTAATCAAGATTTGACGCAATTAGGAGCAACACCTCGGGCGGGAGCTGCAACATGGGAAGTTGTGGAGCTTGGTACCAAAGACCTCAAGACGCCTCTAGATGCGTGACGCGCAGCACGTGAGTCGACATAGGAGCCCACGTGACAGGAAACCTTATGGATGTTCAAGCGAAACATTGTTTGCAATAGAGTGCTGACGTTAGATTTTTTTTATTTCGTTCGCGATTGTGCTCCTATCGCAGTAGGCCACGAGGTGGGCTTGCCTGCCGCGCTGCATTGTCATGCACAACTCACTCACCGGCACAGCACGACGTACAGCAACACGTACAGCGATGCGGTTGAGGCAGATCCGATCTGTATCGCGGCCCGACTCTGGCCCCTGAAATAAATAACGGGCATGTCCCTTTTTTTAAAGCCTCTAAACATTCTATTCGAAACCGGCCCAGGTATTACTAGGAAAAGCGACCACGCATCAACCCGCCACAGAACACAATCGCCGCTTGTACCATGTCGAACGTCCACCTTTTATACTTTCTTATTCCCTTCGGGTTCCGCTTGATCTACCTCGCCATTTCTAAGAAGCACGAGAAGAAAATTGTTGCCGAGGGCGGCGTTGAAAGAGGCGTTGTCGTGAGCTCGGTCTTCAAATGGTTGACGGTGCTCTACTACTTGGCGGTGCCAGTTGAGGGCTACTACAGGGAGACCGATTTTGACAACCTCAGCTATGCCGCCATTGGCGTGAACTTGTTTGCGTTGTTCATGCTTTACTATGTCGTCAAGACCCTTGGAGAACTTTGGACTGTGAAGTTGATGGTGGCCAAGGACCACCCGGTGGTCCACAGCTGGTTGTTTGACACCTTCAAGCACCCAAACTACTACCTCAACATCGTGCCCGAGCTCCTCAGTTACGGGGTTGTGTACCACTCGTGGTATCTGGTGGGCGTGTTTTCCCCGCTCTTTGCTGTTGTGATCTACTTGCGGATCGCCGAGGAGAACACCGTGATTGCCAACGAGTTGATCGACGGCTACAGCGCCATCTGATGCAGGCGCAGGCAGTAGCGCTGCAGAGCTTTGCCCCGAATTGCAATCTGGGGCAACACATTTTCCCGCCCTCGCTGAGTACAGAATACTATGAAAATACAGCCGGTGTTTTGAATTCGTTTTTTGATTGGCATTTTTGTAGTGCGGGTCTTGAACTATGGAAGCCCGGGTCAGACAGCCATTCTCACCTCCGATGGCTTCATGCACCACCTGCAGTGGTCCCAAGGCGATCGCCAATTACGACCTAAGAAAGTAACAGGTCAAAAGTAGGTCGCACCTGAACGTATTCTGCGGTAGTGTTTGAGTGCCCTGCCGCATGCAGTGGCTGCTCCGATGTTTCAGAACCGCATAGTGCGGCTCGGCAGTTTCGCTGGGGGAAGCCGCCGTCTTCTCCTGGGCCTTCCCTCTGCTGCTGTTTAGCACCGACGTAGCATGCCACATGTGAGCAAACCAAAATTAAGCACCGGTGCGTAACCCTAAATGTCCTCAAACGGTAAATGTTGCAGATGCTTGAGCGTTTCAGAGCGAATTTCAGCAGCACGCTGAAGCGCGTGGAACTTGAGGCTTCGGGGTTCACTTCAGAGCCTCGCGCCTCGGCTTTCACTTCAATATTGACTCGTGCCGTGTTCATCGTAAGTAGCCCCAACTCACTCAAGCTCAATCGAGCCCACTCAAACCTGCTTCGCTCGTTGTAGGTTGTTGTTTCCCAGCACATCGCGCAACACGCCTGCTCACAGGCAGCATCTGCCGAGGCTTGAAACCTTCGTCCTCGTAAGTGTTACGAGTGAAGCTCATGCGTGTAGCTACGTATCGACGAATAGAAAACAGGAAAGTTTGGGGGATTGCGAAAGCCCCAGCAAGCGGTGCGAGCGGTGGCGGTTAGATGAGGCAGCAGTGTGGCTTCATAGTATTTTGTTAAATAGTACCATGATGCTACACAAGTGTCGCACATTGGCGAAGCAAAGTACACAGGTGTCGCAGCACATCGGCGAAGCCAGGTACACATCACGTTGCAGCACCTTGGCTTCGCCAACGTACTGCTGCTCTACAGTTTTCCAATTGCTATAATAAATATATCTACTCAGGATACGACCGGCAGAGCCACTAGAGTGCAGCACTGCTCACAACTCGTCTCTCACCTCCTCGACCTTCTCTTTGACAGCCGAAGCGTTGTCGACCTTCTCCCCCTCTGGGTAACAGGCCAATGGCGACACAACGTCAATAAAGTACTGGCAGACCTCCGGCTCGGTCACCTTCAAGATCTCAAACTTCTCGCCACAGCTGACCTCGACCTTGGCCTGTCTGATAGGCCCCGACCAGCATCTGTGGCCGCGGTCGAAAAGAAGCTCGAGACCCTTGCCCTGAGAAGTCTCGACTTCACCAAACTTCCCGTTGTAGGTTCCGATAAGAACGTCGTTCCCGTTGCCCACCTGGCGAATCTCGCCCAAGAAGTTGATCTTGTACTCATACTCGCCAATGGTAGAGGAGTAGGTCTGGTCCTCGACCGCCAACAAAATGGAGCCTGGGCCGTACTTGGAGGTGTTGTCCAACTCCTTGACCTGCTCGGCAACCTCATCGTTCAACCGAACAACGTCCTCCTGGATGCTGCTGATCTTCTTGTTGAGCTCACCCAACTCCTTGGACCCTTCCTCGTTGCCGTTCGACAAGTCGTTGACCTCGTCCATCTTGAGAGCAAGCACGTCGTGCGGGGTCTGCTCAAAGACAGGGTCCTTGTGCACAGGAACGTTGTCGTGCACACCCAAAAAGTCCTCGATGATGTCCATGTACCAGTAGTGGATCTGCGCCAATGGGCCGCCCGTGGTGCGGACGTTCTTGGCATCCTCCTCCTTCTGCTCGGCGTCCTTCTTGGCCTGCTCCCACTCCTCAGAGCTGCGCTCGTCGATCTTCAACTCGTTGATCGGGTAAGGAATGCGGTCGATCTCGCGCTGGATGTCCTCAATCAACTCGAGGAACGTCTTGACCCCCTCCTCGTACTGCTTCGAGTAGTCGATCTTCGCGAGGATCTCCTTCTGGTGGGTCTCCTTGATGGTGTCGTACTCCTCAATGCCCTTCAACGCCTTCTTGACAACGTCGTTGTTGAAGTTCGGGTTGTAGTTCTTCTTGATGTCGTCCATGATGCCCTCGACCTTCTTGGCAACCTCGTCCTGGATGAGCAAGTACGCCAACAACTTCTTGTGGAGCGACGACTTTCTGGTCCACACAAAGTCCTTCCACTTGGCAAAGTGGAACTCGTTGTGCTTTAACCAGAAGTTTGGCGTGTATAAGGCAAGGTCCTTGAGAGACGCGTCGTACTCGCGGTAGTAGGTCTCCTTCAAGTTGTCGTAGTCGTTGTACTTCTCGTCGGCGTCAAAGGTCTTGAAGTTGGCAATGGCGTCCTTGATCGCGAGGTCGTTGATCTCCTGGTCAAAGTTCTCGGCCAACTCGCGCAACACGTCCTTGGCAAACAAAAACTTCTCGGTGTTGGCATCGGCTCCGTCGCGGATAAGCTTGATGTTCAGCACAATCTCCGCAAGGAACTCGTCCACCTTGGTCACGTTGTGCTCGGTCTTCATCAGCTCCAAAAACTCAACCGCGTCCTTGTTGTACTTGAGGGCCAACGCGTTACGCTGCTTCGACAACTCGTAGAGCTGCTCGTTCAAGTCCGACACGTGGATGCTCTTGTCGTTGATGTCTTTTTCAAGCTGGGCAATCTTTTTGTCCGACACCGCAGACAACTTCTTCTTCTGGGCAAGCCCCTTCTTCAACTGCGCCTCGCGCTGCTTCTTGTCGGCCTGGTACTGCTTGTTCATCGCCGCGCAGCGGTTCTCGCACTTGGCGTCGGTGTTCCACTCGTCGGTTCCGTCACAGCAGAACTCGTAGTCGCAGACCCCGTCATTGACCTTGAACGACGGCAAGTAAGACGACTTGAACCCGACGTTTTCGCAGAAGAAGCGGCCCTCCCGGCACGCAGAGGTGCCTGGCTCGTCAGAACCGTCGGGACAGTCACAGTAGTCGTCGTTGATTTTGGACGCGTCGATCTCGATCTCCGGGTTCGAGAGACAGCTCCACTTGCCGTTGGCGTTGAGCTTCTGGTAGAGCTTGAGCTTGTCCGGGTGGACGCCCTTGATATCAAGCGAGGCCACTGTGCTGAGCACGGTGGCGGCTTCTAAAAGTGCGCTGATCTTCATCTGGGTTTGATGTCGGGCACTGCTGGGTTCCAGGATATTTCAGTTCAGGACAGCTGTAACCTTGGCACGTGACCCAAGAGAGGGGGAGGGCGGAAGGAGGCTCAGTTGGGGCGGGGATCTAAGAAAAGCTCAGTTTTTTTTCTAACCAAAAAAAGTAGCCGATGGTTTGTCTTGAACACACTGCTTCCTGCGATTTCATTGACACCAAAAAAGTCTACTTTGCAGGAGTGTTGGCTCTATGCGCTGAGGGGCCCTGCGGAAACGTGGGGCGGCGAGAGTAGCGAATGACAATTTCCAACGTGCCCGCAAAAAAAGTATAATTCTGCAAAACTGCAAAAGAATTGACTGCGTAACTCGATTGGATTGAGCTTGGATTGAGCTTACGCTTCGCCTCTTCGAGCCACGCGGTGGTGCTCTCTGCTGGCCCTTTAGCTAGCACACTGGGCGCAAGTAGCTTTTTGCATAGCAGTGGTCGACTCACACTAATCATTTCGCACTAGTCGACTCACACTAGTCAACTCACACTAGCCAACTCACACAAGTCAACTCACTGCTAAACTAACCATGGATTATCTTGCTACATTTCCAAATTACAATCATATATTCAACAACCCTAGTTCATGGCACCAACCAACTGGTTGATAAACTCCTCACGGTTACCGAACGATCCACCCTGGATGAAGTGCTCGAACTTTCTCGAGACGCCCCAGCCGCCGTTTGGAGACGACAACTTGAATGGCCACAAGAAGTTGTTGGCCTGCTTGAAGTTTGGTCCGACGGTGTAGATCTCGTGGACGAGGTCCTCGATCGAGGCAATCCCGTACTGGCCGAGAGCCTTCTCGATGATGGCGTTGTCGCTGAGGGCGATTCTCTGCTTGTTGACCTTGCCGTAACCTCTCTTGTACACCAACTTTCTGATGGTGGCCAACGATGGGTATCCGTAGGCAACGTATGGCTCGACGAGTCTCAACAACTCTCTGGTGGCCTTGGTGACCTTGACAAACACACCGGCGTTGATCTGCAAGAGACGCAACAACTGGAGGACCTTTCTTGGCTTAGGTGGGATCTTCATGATACCCTTGATTCTGACAACAAAGATCAAGTTTGGCTCGCCTGGGACGTAGAAAGACCCGTTGGCGGCGGCCTCCTTGTGGGCGTCCGCGTTCTTCTTGATGGCGGCGGCGTACTCAGCCTCGTAGCCGGCGGTTCTCTTGGCAATAGCCTCTCTCTTGGACTTGGCGGCCTAATTGTTAGTAAAATGGTCTGCTGGCTGTGTGATTGGCAGGGTATGCTGACGCATCCGCTGCTTTCAGTCCCGAAAGATGGTTAACTAATGACAGCATTGCTTGCGCTAGCCAATAAGATGGGGTTTTCATCACTAAAATCACAATCAGAAGATACTTACAGCAACACGCTTGGACTTAGCGGCGGCAACGTCCTTGGAGTTCTTGGCCAAAGTCTTGTTCTTCTTCAACAAGGTCTCTGGTGGCAAGATAGAGTCAGCCTTAATGACAGGTCTGGAGTTAGTAACAGGTTCCCAGTGTTTAAGCAGAGCGTAACACAACGGTGGTAGATAGTTTGGATGTGTGGATGGTTGTAGCAGGGCCATAGTGTCCTATGCAAAATGGACAGACCCAAAATGGACAGACCCTCACTGGGAAAAACATTACCTGACAACCCACAACTTTCAGATCTGATCCAAAGCTAATGAGAAGTCACTCAGTAGTCACTGGGACCATGCCAAGGTGGCTGGTTGTTGTCAAAAAGTTTTCGCAATGTCTTTCCATGGTGCTGCTTGGATCCCATGACTGTGTCTAACCAGGTCTAACAAGTACTTGAGCTTGTTATTCAAAGCACACAACACCTCACTGGTGCTCCATTCGTTCCAACACATCACATCATCAATCAATCATTCGTCTCGCTCGCTCTCCATTTCGCTTGACTTACTGTTTTGGAGTCGATTTAGCCATTTTGTATCGATGGTTATGCCTATGGTAAGATTAAAAACTCTTTCAAACTTTTCAAATTTCCCACCGCCTGCAACGCACACAATTTTTTCGGCGGCTCACGTGCCCTGGCTCAGGGAGACTGCTAACCAGAGCGCATGAGATTAGGGGTAGGGTAACTGCAATGTGACGTGGCGTGCAAAAGAAATGTGAAAAGGGCGTGTGCATGAGTAGGGCACAGAGCATGCCCTGCTGAACTGTGTGATCCAAGTGAACACAGCGCAACACAGCGCAACACACAGCACACTGCAATTGTAAAACTGGTCAGTAAAAAACAAATTTGCTTTATAGTAAGACGACTGCGCTGCATACAAAACCCCAGCTTTTTTCTGTGAATTCGCAGCATTTCTCTGAAGGTTTAATGAATAGGAGGGCACTTCTACTAGAGAGACTTAGTGGCACTTTGCTGTGCACCCCCTTTTTTTACCCCATATCCCTCCAACATGACAGGAAGCAGGAGGCAAAAATACAATCGCATTCAGATTGCTAACAACAAGGACGGGACCTTTACCAGAAAACAACTCGCTTTTAAGATTTTAATCATCTGAATTAGTAGTGTGCCCCTCACTGGTACTAAGAATCGTAGTTTGTAAGCTACCACATCGGCAGCTCAAGCTGTGAGAGGCAGTGCTCATCTGGATTCTACAAGTTAGCAGGAACCATTCTATTCGGCAAACAATTTACAATGCTAGCAAACTATTGGCACACTCAGCAGCTTCCTTCTTCTTTGAGGAAGTTGAATAGCTTGTGCGGATTCCAAACCGATCAGCCACTGCCGATATTCAAGTCACTAATCAGAGAGCCACGCCATATTGGAAGCTGCTCTCATACTTCAAAAGACCACCACGCTACAGGCTATTCGACGACCAACTCATCTTCCCTCTCACTTTTGAACAACGTCAACAAACCCTTCTCGATCCGGCTTTGCACCAACGGCCCTGTCCCTGCCGAGTTCCTCCCCAACTTCCCCTTGTCCATGATCGCTTTATGCAACGCCTGGAAGCTCGGAAACTTGTTCTGGATATTCCCTGACATCTGGGCACTAAGAAACGTCATCTGCTCAAGCGCCATTCTGTAACTCTGCAGCGGACTAGCTCCCGACTTCACATTACCAATGCTGGAGATTTTCAGCTCTGCTCTTGCCGCTGGGTGCTCGCACCCAACACTGTAAGTGAACGATCGCAACCACTGCACAAACATCGACGTGGTTTCCACCCGGAACACATACACATTGTGTGTCGTTTGTAGCTCAAGCACCATCGACTCGATCTCAGCGACTGTGGTGTTCGCCAACGCCTGGTTTTCCGCATTGACACGGCGCCGAGAATTAGCTGCGGGTGCTTGTGATGTATGCAACGGCTGCGCGCTTTGCTGGCTACTGCTGAGGCCCTGCCGCACACTGGCAACGTACTCCTTGTTCTTCTTGCGCCGGAGCTTCGCAAGGAGTTGGTCGTAGCCTGTAATGAACAAGACAACTTGCTTAAAGCCGGGAACGCTCTTCCTCAAAGCACCAAGCCTTCTTAGGAATGAACCGTCCTTGTAGGCCCTGGAGAGCTCCGCGGCGTCCTGGTGCACACCAACCGTGCCCTGCAACAACGTCACCCTGTTCTCCAAGGGAAAAAAGCATTTGTATTTAGGACTGAAGATCCTGTTCGTTGTTCGGCAAAAAAGCACAAGGCTGGGGCCAAAGAGGTCTGCAGCAGAGCTCGCATCTAGTGTAGTTGCGTTGCTTCTCCGCAAGCTTTCGACCTCCACTCCATCGAGGCCACACTGATCAATGTATAGCTTCGAATGCTCGTGCTGCTGCAACGCCGTTGCTAGGTCCGAGTGAGCCACAAACGCCGGCGCAAGCTCTTTTGCAAAACCCTCCCCCGTGGTGCCGCACTGCTTCACTATGTCTCTGCTCACCACAATCTGCATCTCCGCCATCACTGCGCTTTTCTCTTTGATGAGCTTGTTTGCTAGCTTGAAGGCGGCCTTGTTGAAGCGTTGGAGGTACGAGACATCGAGTGGGCCATTCACAGACAACGAGGAGGGCCCATTTTCAGAATTTGACCTTGGTTTTTGACCTGGCTGTGAGTTGGCCAAAGCTTCGCCCACTTCCGGATCCGAGGCTTGGATTTCATCATTGGAGGGAATGCTCGGGTCCCCAGTAGCATGCTGACTCTTGCTTACTAGCTGGCCCCTGACCCTTTCCTTATAAGTTTGCTCCTTTCTACTTTCCATGAACTTGATCGGACTGCTGTCGGCCACGGAGCTGGTGTCGACGATCGGGTCGGACGTCGGGACCTGGGTCAGCGGCAGCGTCGGCACGAAGAGATCGAAGCCTTGCTCTTTGCTCGGCAGTTTTTTGTCAAAGAGCCGCCGAGACACTTTCCTGTTCGACAGCTCTTTACTGCTCAGATCCCCACTAGTTTTCTGCTTCTTGAGCTTCTGGTCATTTGTGACGGACCAGAGCGGGCTGAGCGGCACGTATGTGTCAACACTAATTGGCGCGGGCCCTTTTCGTGAGCCTTGTGAGTTGCTGGCGCCTTGTGAACTAGCAGCGGATTGAGAACCAGTGCTCGACTGCAGCTCCATTAATAGGTGGGCCTGATTCTCGGTCCTGCTCGGCCGACGACGCTGGTGTGAAATCACCGGCTCCGAGTCAATGACCACCACCGAAGAGTCGTCTGCTGTGTACGATGAGCTCAAACCAGTGATCCTCTGGTTATTCGATTGCAGAGGTATGTCCCCTAGCACTTCCTCATTGGCGACTTCATTATTCACAAAGTGATTTTTCTCATCAAAGTCATTGCCAGCATTGAAGCTGGCATTTCTATCGAATTCAACAGCCTCATCAAACTTGTCATCGTCACTAAAATTGACATTCTCGCTGACCTCGTCCTTCCCAATGGGCCCACTCAAACCTCCCACCGAGCCAGCCAGATTGCTCGCGATGCTGCCGCCTTGCCTTAGTAACAGATCACCTGAGAATTTCACCGATGGCAGATGGTGAGACCTTGCGGGCTCTGGGCTTCGCTCCTGGAAACTTCTCCTCACTGGCGAGCTCTCGGGACTCGACGTGACCAAGTCGTTGAGCACGTGCAGGTGTGAGACTCTCGGTTTTTCCACAAACTCCGAACCCTCCACCTCTTTTAATTCATCCTCTTCGCCCAAGTCCCCCACACTCTCATCTAGCCTCTCTTCCAACTCTTCCTCTATTTCCCCACTCAGCTCCCCGCTCCAGTCGCTGAGTAGTATTGGGCTATCCTCGTTGTTGCGCGTATTCTGTTCTTGTTCATTGGGTATTATATCCTGCTGCGACTCATCCGTGATTTCTATCACCAACGATGAGTTCATGCTTCTATCAGACGTCGCGGATTGTTGGATGGATGAGCTCTTGGTTAGTGAGTTCAAATTTGACGCGCCTGCAGATCACTATTTTTCGATGCCCACACGCGATGCCCTGCGCGGGTTAATGTTCAAGGTGCATAACGGCAGTGTCCAAGCAGGGAAAACCTTAGGACATAGATGTAAACAAATCTCTAAAGATTTTTAAAAAAAAACCAAAAACTCTTTATTCTTTTGCCAATAATTAAATTTTGTGGGTTAACTCTTCTCACAAAAACTATTGGGTTTCGAAAAACCCAGTTGAAGGTGAATAGTAAGCATTGGCCGACACCAGTCGAAATTTCCCACTACTGGCTGTTTAGTAGTATGTAAAACTAGTGATTATTTAACGAGGCTGATGATTTTATTGGAAATGGGAATTTTATTTGTGCCAAATTTCTCGGCAAACTGTTCCCCACTTCCTACTCCCACCACCACAATTGCTTTCTGCTCCCTGCTCCCTGCTTCCGGCATACGCACCTAATGTCAATGATTTCCTATTTTGTTACACTTCTATACATTTCTATTTTGAGCACAGAGCATTCCGCCGCGGGATGCTTGTGCGTGCTGCTAATACTCGCCTCGCCTCGCTCGCTACTCTTCAAGCTTATCCTCCCGGTCATCCGCCTCGTCCTCACTCATCTTTCTCCCTGCGGAAACACTGAACTGCCCGCCAGCACCGACAATCAAAATGTCCTCGTTCTGGGTGGCGGTGTTCTTGATTCTAGTAGGAACCTCAATGTCATCACCGTCTGGACCCTGCCCGACAGCATAGGTGTCACCGTACCCCCAAGAGTAAACGACTCCCAAGTCAGAAACTGCCAACGAGTGGTGAGGGCCCGACCCGATGGCCCTGAACTTAGGCACCTTGGTCAACGCCGTGGGAAATGGGATCGCTCTCACGACGCCGTGGGCATCCTTGTAGGCGTACTCCGGGAAGTCGGGCTTGGCAATCCCGAGCTCATGCATGTCAACGCGGCCAAACGCATAGACTGTTCCGTTCTCCTCCAACACCAACGAGTGGTGCTCGCCGGCAGCGATCTGCTTGATCTTCTTGCCCGACAACTTTCCAACCTTCTCTGGGCGAGTGACAATATCACCATCAGTCAATTGCTCTTTGATCCCACACTGGCCAAACTGGTTCAAGCCCCAGGCATACACCTCGTCGTCAGTGCTGACGGCAAACGAGTGGTAGTCTCCCGCGGCGATGTACTTGATGTTCTTCAAAGCAACCGGAAGCGGCTTCAACAGCTGTAGGACGGTCCGCTCCATGATCTTGCGGCCCAACTGGTACTGCTGCCCGTCTCCCCAGCCAAAAACATTGCCATACGCGTCCAACGCAAGGAGATGGTCCTTTCCTGGAGCCAACTGGACAATGTTCTTGAAGCCAGCGATTTTTCGCGGGGTCTTCTGAATCTTGGTATCAGTGCTGAAGCCAAGAATCCCCTCGAGGTTTCTGAATGTGCCCCACGCGTAGACATCGCCGTTCTCGTACAACACGGCAGACAAGTTGTCCGTGGCAGCAAGCTGGACGATCTTGTTGTTCTCGAGGTCGGTCGGCAAGTTCTCCACAAGGCCCGGGGTCGCCTCGGCCTCATTAAGGTCGCCGTCTTCATCGTCGTCGCCAGATCCAATATCCTTGAGCACTTCCTTCGTTGCGGTGGACCGGCCCAAGACAGCACTGTCATTGGGCCCCCACGACCACACCTGGTTGTTCTTGTCCAACGCCAAGGTGTGCATTCCCCCAGCAGCAAAGTCCACAATGCCAACCTCTTCCTTGGAAAGAAACGGGTTCAAACGCGGACGCTTGACCTCTTTGGTTTTCGCAGCCGGGCCCAATCCCAACTCGCACATCGAGCCTGTTCCCCAGACAAAAACGTCCAAGGGCTCGCTTTTCGCCGGCTGCTTCTGGTTCAACACAACCTTGCCTCTGCGGCCATTGGTCTTGGAGCCCCCGTTGGTCTTGAGGGCCTTGTTGTCAGTTTTCGAACGCTTCAGGTCTGGGCCTGGCGAAGTGGCGGTTCTCTTTGGTGGCATCTTTGTCTAACTGACAAATCAGAATTCAGGTGCCCTGAAAAGTCAATAGTGTCGGTCACGTGACACAGCAGTGGGCGACGGCAGTGCGAAGTCACCCTGGGTGGCATGTAGTTCGACCGAGCCACTAAACATTTTTTATCTTTCGAAGAGCCCGAACTTATTCGATACCATCTCGATTTCCTCTAATTTGTGGCATTTCGCTCATTCTGGACTGGGGTGCTTCGCTTGTCTCCTAATGATATCACGTGGTGTATGGATCATGTACTTCACATCACATCTGACAGAGTGTCGAAAAAAACTCCCTTGTAAGACTTGGTTGTAAAAATTCATAGCCTGCAGTCAAAGATTCATAGATCGCAGTCTAAGAGCGCAAAAATTCCGTTAGTGTTTAATCTGCTTATTGTTTGCTGAGAACGGGCCGCGGGAATGGTGCAGGTGCTGCATGTCTGAGCGACAGCGATACATCTCAGCTGCGTTGCTGTAAAAATAAAACATTTACAAATGATATCTGGCCCAAAGCCGTGGCTTTTACAATTTTTGCAAATATTCATCGACTTACTCTTAAAGTCCATCCGTTGTTGCCTTCCAGCACCCCGTCTTCGACCCGGTGCCGGTAGGGGTTACCCTCCAGATGAGCCAAAAATATTTCAGAAAAAAAATTGGACTGCATACATACAGACCAACTAGAGATGCCAAAAGCCGCCACAGGGTCCAAGGCCAGAAACCAGCACAACCCGTTGTATCGCGACATCACGGACACGGGCGGCAAGCTCCGCGCCAACCCGAAAAAAAGTAAGCTGACGCACCAGCAAGACGAGGGGTTTGTCGATGCCGCCAGTTCGAGAAAGATTTTGCAGTTGGCCAAGGAGCAGCAGGAAGAGATGGAGGAGGAGGAAGAAGCCTTGAATGGAGGGAAGTCTAACATCACGCACAAATACAGATTTGCGCCCCAGGAGAGCGAGGAGGAGTCTGAGGACGACGAGGAGTACGAGGAAATGCTGGACTTTGACGAGGCCGAGTTGGGCCAAGAAGTGATGGTGGAGGAAGTCGAAGAAGAGGTCAACGATGCGGACGCGCGCATGTTCCAGCAGTACTTGAGCTCACAGGGCAAGTTTGACGGTTTGCAGAGCTACAACTTGGCCGACAAGATCTTGGCGCAGATCGAGGCCAAGCAGCAGCAGGACGAAAACCCGCAGGAGGACGTCGCCGAAGAGAGAGAGGGAGTGATGCTTCCGCCAAAGGTGATTGCGGCTTACACCCAGGTGGGCACTGTGATGGCCACCTGGACGCACGGCAAGTTGCCGAAACTTTTCAAAATTATTCCATCGCTCAACAACTGGGAGGACGTGCTCTACGTGACGAACCCTATGGCTTGGTCTCCGCACGCCTGCTACGAAGCCACCCGTCTTTTTGTGAGTAACTTGCAGGCCAAGGAGGCCGAGAAGTTTATCAGTATGGTTCTTTTGGACCGGTTCAGAGACAGCATTGAGGAAGACGACAGCCACCACTTGAACTACCACATCTACCGCGCGCTCAAGAAGGCGCTTTACAAGCCGGGTGCGTTTTTCCGCGGTTTCTTGTTCCCATTGTGCGAGTCCGGCTGCACCAATAGAGAAGCCATGATTGCGGGCTCGATTCTTGCCAAGGTGAGTATCCCAGTGTTGCACTCGTCGGTGGCGCTCAGCTTCTTGTTGGGCTTGGACTTCCACCCGGCCACGACGCTTTTCATTAAGGTGTTGCTCGAGAAGAAATACGCGTTGCCATACCAGACGATTGACGACTTGGTGTTTTATTTCATGAAGTTCCGCCACGTTGAGGAGAACGGCATGGACGTTGATAAGCAGCTGGAGAAGAACGTGTTGCCGGTGGTGTGGTACAAGGCGTTCCTTGCTTTTGCCCAGCGTTACAAGAATGATATCACCGATGACCAGCGCGACTTCTTGTTGGAGACGATTCGTCAACGGTTCCACCACCTGATCGGGCCGGAGATCAGACGGGAGTTGTTGGCGGGTAAGCCGAGAATGGAGGGGATCAAGGAGACTGAGCCAGAGATGATGGCGTTTTAAGCCTGCGACGAGCGTAAGAAAGTGCAGGTTTTTAAGAGCCTCCTATTCATCAGTGCTGAGACATGGCGCTGCGTGTGCTCCCGAAGCACTTACCATTTAGCAGTGCGAACGAGCCATTCCAATTCGAAGACGCTTGTCCTAAGTAAGGACCTATTTGTCAGCAGAGCCGAGTCAGAGGCACCACGTTTCTCCATTTCAACCAATTACTCAGCAGTCGTCAATTGATGATTTGCGGTGTGTACCTAAGTTTTGTGAGAAGCTTCCGAACAGCAGAGTTTTGGGATGACTCACGCTGGCTGGCCAGCCCCCGATCAACTTTCTCACTCATTAACGTTCCCACCTCCCTCACTGCCTGGCATGGCTATGAGGCATAGCATTTACAATTGTGCGGTAGCATCAGCATGGGTACCGTGCTTGCTTCACACCTAATATACACTGTAAGAATTGCTAAATGTAATTGCAAGCAACTAACTTAAGCACTTGATTCCTAGTGTGTAATAGTGCGCGTTCTCGTAATTTGCAGCACATTGGCTTCGCCAATGCACTGCTTACTGTGTTTCCAAACAATTTCATATCATTTCCCATACCTATATAAGTAAACTAGCACCGCGGAGTCACTTCAAGTGCTTTTGTTGGCTTGCTCCTACGCCAACCCCTTAGACTGTCTCTGAGACTTGCTCTTCGGGTCAAAGAACGGAATCTCGGCCAACGAAGTCACTCTGGTGCCGTGTCTTGGCTCCTTGCCCTCGTGGTCCCAGACAGACCGGTGCTGCGAGATTCTGTTGTCCCAGATTGCAGAAGTTCCCAAGCCCGGCTTGGAAGGCTTCCAGTTGAATCTGACCTGAATGTCGGCATTCTTTTCGTAGACGTCAAACAAGTAGTTCAAGATCAAGTCACTCTCCACCGGGTTCAAGCCCACAATGTTCTTGGTCATGGTTCTGTTGACAAACAACGACTTCCAGCCGGTGGCAGGGTGGGTTCTGACCAACGGGTGCTCTCTCTCAATACGCTTTGGTCCCGAGAACGGGTCGTCTCTGTCCAAGTATCCGTGAGCAGAAATGTACACCGCCTTTTTGCCGTCCAAGAACTGCTGCAAAGCTGGCGACAACTTGTCGTAAGCGCCGTATCCGGACGCCCACAAGGTGTCCCCGCCGACCTCCGGAATTGTGTCGTTGTGCAAGTGGGTGTACCCAGCCGGCTGATGCTCGTGCACCAAGTCGGTGTGCCAGACCTGGTTGCCTCTAACGCCATGCTGCTTACCCCAGTTGCCCCAGTTGTTGTTCTCAAAAGTCAATGGCTCGCCGGCGGACCGCGCGTTGCGGTAGTCGACCCAGATGGTGGTGATCCCTGGCAAGCCCGGAACCTGCGAAGTCTGAGCGTGTTTCTCGACCTGGCCCAAGTACCCGCCGAGCTCCAACTGTTTCTGCGGAGCCAACTCTTGGTCTCTGAAGAAAACAACAACACGTTCGGCAATGAGAAGAGCAAGCTCGTCCTTCTGCTTGTCGGTGAGGTCTGCCAACTGCAAGCCCACAATCTCAGTCCCGATGTGCTTAGTCAAGTGCTTGACCTCCTTTGCAGCACCAAACAACGCCTTCTTCTCAGGGTCAGCGTTCTTTCCGCGCTCAATGTAAGGGTAGTCCTCGTTTCTGATGGCAAAGGCTTCGTCGACGTAGACTGGGATCTTCGAGGCGTCTGGACGAGCTGGGTAGCCCTTGGAGATGTCGACACCAGCATCCTCAAATCTCTTTCTGGCAGTTTTTGGCAAGATCTTCAAGCCCTCTGGGTCCGGGCCTGTGACATTGACTTCTCCGCGGCTGTTGTACTTGGCAGTGTCAAGGATAAGGTCTTTGATCTGCTGCTCCACGTTTTTGGAATCGGTTCCAGTGAGGGTGATAGTTGAGGACATGTTGTTGTTGTGTGTTAGTTAGAAACTGAAGAGATCATTTACAGCACGACATCTATCAATATTTATAGGCTACACATGGTGTCCCATTAGTCATCTATCTCACTGTGGCTCTTGTTGAAAGCTTATACTGCATGTCAGAAGGTGCGCATGGTAGGAGCCCCGCTCCGGTGTGGGCAGGAAACTGTGGAGAAACCGACTCGGGGCGGGAGCGGAGCCCGGAGCCGGGATTGTCAAAAAACAAAGGCGCTTATCTCCTAATTTCATCCTAGAACATTTCCCCATACAGAGTTGCACATGGCCATAGTTTACGAACCCACTCTTAAGCGAATAAGGCCAACTTTGATGCCGCTAAAAGATTTTGTGGAGAATGCTGGGTCTCGCCGGAGGTGTGGCTTAAGTGTGGCTCGCAGGCACCGCGGATGTCAGCTGACAGTATGCAACCATGCCCGCGTATGATTGCGTGAATAGGACCTTCTGCATGCATCAATCCCGACTTCTGAGATCATCGCTTATCGCAAATTGTGAAAAACTCTAAATGGCTCCTAATCCAATAAAGGCGGTCGATTTCCAATCTCCGAAAAGCTGATCCCGATACACCAAAATGCTGACCCTCTCGCTGCCCGTCAAGTCCGTGGCCATCATCGGCGGAGGTCCCTCGGGAATCGCCAGTTTGTACGAGCTCACACGAGTCAGCAAAGACGGCAAGTCGCTTTTTGGACAGACCGACTTGAGCAGTATTCCAAAGTCTGATCTCGCCTTTCCAAAGGTGATTCTTTTCGAGAGAAACGCTTCTGTCGGCGGGGTCTGGTCGGACTCGGTTGCCGGCAAAGGCACGGACCCAAAGTTGCCGAAGCTTGGCTCCGAAGATTACGACAAGCCGGAGAACATCTATGCCAAGCCAGCGGTGCCTGCTGGGGCCGACGATGCGTCTTATGAGAGTCCCCTTCTTGAGGAGAATCCTGCCGACGCCGACGATGTCAAGTACCAGTGGCTGGGATCAGGTGCTTACCGCGGATTGTTCACTAACATTCCCTCCAAGTACATGTCGTTCTCTTTTGACGAGTTTGACCACCAGAAGAGTCGTGAGAAGTACCCGCTTTTGCGCTGCTTGCAGCCGGCCGAAGATGTGGGACAGTACCTCAAAGAAGTCGCTGTGAACAATCATTTGAATGACAACATTCGGTACAACACGACGGTGGAAAATGTCACCAAGAAGGATGGGAAGTGGTACGTCACCGCCAGAGAACAAATCTCCAAGAACGGCCGTGTTTCTTTCAAGTGGTACACCGACGAGTTTGATGCCGTGATCTTGGCCAACGGCAAGACCATTCCGCACTTCCCGGTCTTCAAGGGCTTGGAGACGTTTGTTGAGCAGAACAAGAAGCTCGAATCGCCGTCGCTCATTGCTCATACCAAGGCTTTCCATACTCCAGAACTTTTGCCGCTCAAGAAAAAAGTTCTTTTCATTGGCAGCAATGTCAGTGCAGCGGACCTCTTACAATATGCTTACCCACGTGCCAGAACGGACAAGGTGTACATCTCGCGTCGGTCGAAAGTCTCCAACAGCGAGTGGATCAACTTTGCGTGCTTCAGTAACGGGATTATCAACAAGCCTGTCATCACCGAGTTTGGTCTGGACGGCAGAAGCATCCATTTCAGCGACGGCACTGTTGAAAAGGACTTTGACCTCATTCTCTTCGCCACGGGTTACCACATGCACTACCCGTTCTTGGAAGCACCGTTTTCGGAGGTGCACTCCCGGGGCGCAAACTTCTACCTCTACACTTTCTCGATTGCCGATCCAACATTGGCGCTTGTGGGCAACACGTATGCCGCCTATTTTTTCAACCGTGTTGAAACACAAGGGTCTGCTTTGGCCGGTGTGTGGGGCGGCTGGAAACACTTGCCGTCGGTGGAAGACCAGCAGAAGTTCTTGGACGACCCTGACGGGCACAGATTACCGTTCTACTTGATCAAGCAGAACTTCATTGACCCGCTTCACTCTTTAGCTGTTGAGGGCCGCCCAAATGTGTTTGACTTGCACAACCGCCATGAGCACGTCAAGGACTTGTCCGAGGCCAAGCGGACTATTGAGGAGGTGTTCTTTGCCCTCAAGGACGGCGAGTATCCTCCGGAGAGAGTTTTCTACACCAACGAGCAGTGGGTTTGGAAGCTGTTGAAGGACGGCACGGCTCTGTCGGAGACCAGCGAGGTGATTGAGGAGGGCGTTGAACGGCTTTCCATTGGCGGGTCTAGTCGCGGAAGTGTGGGCAGTAATGAGCTGGTTTAAAATCACATGAGGCGGGAGCGAAGGAGCCCTTTACACCCCACCCAGAAGTGGATTAATGATATTCTCTGCTGTATCCTGTCGAAAATGAGCTGCCGGACTGTTTATAGAACAATTTTACGTATTCAAATTTCAGATAGTAGTTTGCATGGTGTCATTTATTAGCTGCCAACTGCTTGGAATGGAAGGAGAGCCTCTCAGGAAGCTGCTTTAGAATCTCAGTCCGAGGTTGCAAATAGTGTCCACGACATTAATTAGCTGTATTGCTGAGTACTTTTGTTTGCGCTATATTGGAGAAGATTACCTACTACGAATGTTCATGGCTAACAGCAGCTGCTTTGACGTCATGACCTCGGTTCAAGCGACCCGCAGAACTGGATCGCACGGCGCGTGTGGCCCAAGGAAGTGTTGCAGTAGAGCAGTGGACGGCGGTGAAGAGGTTTCATAAAGTGCGCAATGTGTCTATAAAGTGTCAAGTAAAAGAAAAATGTATGCGTTTATTTTGGGAAATAGAAATATTGTGAAAAACGCAATGTGGCACTGTTTGGCTCATGTCGTCTGACCCGGTTAGATCCCTTGTAATCGTCGTGCATACAGGTGCATGTACATCACCCGCATCTGCTAGATTTGACCTAGGCTATCTTCTGCTTTTCTTACAACAATTTTATCCAGCCATGAGACTCCGCACAAAATCAACGTCCAAGGAGAAGTCGCAGTTGGTTATTAATATTGATGGCGATGTGGGCCAGATCCTCAGGTTCACGAATAATGAGACCATTCGAGGCACACTCCAGTATATTGTTTCCAACGGAAATGAAGAGTTGAAAACAATAGAGGTCCAGCTCTACGGGATTTCCACCTCTAAGAATGTCAGCCGGCTTGCCACCCACCAGACCTATGATGAGAACATACTGCTGCACACTCTTATAAAGCAGACCGTTCTTGTGTTTCCTCCGCCAGAGGTCCGAAACGTGTCGCTGGCTAAAAAATTCACGCTTTCCGAAGGAACCCACGAATATAGGTTTGAGCTCACAATCCCCGACCGTTCTTGGAACTCAGAGTGTTTGAGCAATGACAAGAGGTTCAGCCACTTTGGTGGGTTTGCTAAGACAGAGTACATCAGCGATACTGTCGCGTTGCCCCCTAGTTACTATTACAAGAGCTCGCCCGAGCAGTTTGCGCAGATCGATTACTACATTGTCGGAATCGCAACAAGGTCATCGCTCTTTAAAAACATCACAAGACTCGAGATACCGATCGAGATCGCACCACGCAACCTGGACATAACTCTCCCTATGAAGCAGATCTGCTTGAGCAGGAACATCTTCTTGTCATCTTCCGACGTGCGTCCCTTCACTCATTTGTTCAAGAGCTGGGCAAAAGAACTGCCGGCTCCATTCTTCTTCCGCACCCAGTTCAAGCCATTTTTAGATTTCTCTACTGCAGTGGGAAAGTCGCCTCGAATTGTCCAGAGCGGGGTCAATCTTGATAACTTTCTTAGTCTCTCTATCATCACTCCTGTCTCCTCGAGCGAAGTACTGAAACTTACTAACAGGTTTGAGTTAGGCAATAATGAAGGGCCACAAGCCTTAACACTCAACTCCATCAAGATATCTGTCATTTCCACTCTACTGTTTTTGGGTCAAACTGAGATGGAGCTTGAGAAAACGGAGACCATTTTTGAGCAAGACTTGGATGCTCTCTTGCCTTTAGACTGGTTTGAGCCGGTAGAACGAGACAGTCTAGACGAGGATTTGGATGTTGGTACCCAATTCGACAACTACAAAGATACAGGCGTGTATTACAAGTTCGACTTCCCGCCTGAATGGTTCGATTGCACCTTGCCCAATCTTGGGCTGTCGTTCGTGTGCTGCAACATGAAACAGAACTATGTGTTGTCCTTCAAGCTCACACTCAAGGCTGCCTATGGTGCAGAGCCATACTCCATCTACTGCAACTCGAACATTTTATTACTACGAAACGAGCAGGCAAATGACTTCAGCTACCCTATTACTTCACGTCGTGTTGCAACACATTCGCGGCGTCCCTCTACCAATTCAGGGCCCAGCTCAGGACCCAGCTCGCGTCGACCTTCCACCAACTCAGGAACTTTCACTCGTCGTTCGTCGATCCTGGCATCTTCGGTTTTTTCTTAGCCGCGGTGCAACGTACCGCTTTTGGCTATTTTCGACGGGACATGCGTCTTCACCTGGAGAGCATACTGGTAGCACAGCACCCTGGCCTTAGAGCCGCAAATCTTCAAGTTCATTCACTGTTAATTAATTTTAGCTTTTTAATTGGCTATTTTTCTATTTTATCAGGTCTCAATTTGACATCACAAAGTTTTTTATTTGCACGTACCTTCAGCATTCTAAAGTCAGTTTTTAAGTTCAACATCATGCATTACCGTACATCAAATGAAGAACTCAACTGCAAGACAAAACGGTAAGGAAACAGCAAAGTTAAATGCAAAAATTAATTCTTCACATGTTACACTCTAAAAAAACAATAAAAAAGGATTACTTAACCTTGAAAAGAAGCAAACCAAAAAAATATAACATGATCCCTCTGGGGTTTGAACCCAGGACCTTCCGCGACCTCTATAATGTGAGGCGGACGCGTTAACCACTACGCCAAGGGATCTGCTATATTGGAGATGAGAAATTCATCCACCAGTACAGATTGAATGGATGCCAAGAATTAGCATCTATTTCGGACAAAATATTGAGTCCATTGCGATAATTAAGAAGTGAGGTTGACGAAAATATGTATTAGTGCTTGGCAGACTAGGAGAAACTACACAGTCGAATGTAGAAGCGCCGATTAAGCAGATGGCCTGATCCCGTTCTCAGGCTGTTTCAGTGCGACAAATGGAATTATGCACTTAGATCGCGGGATAAGCCAGATTCGGAACCCCACATCGTATCTAGCAACTTATTTAGGGGCATGCCGAAGGTTACGAGAATGTCTCAGATGCAAGCGCTCTGCAACGAGAATTCTTTTGTTCCTCCCCTTCTGCATTACGACGCTTCATGCCTGCTCACAGGGCTCACAGAAGACTACATTCCTGCAAAATAATTGTCAGAGTTGACTAAAGTAGGTTCAAGTGAACGAAGAGAAAATAGGGAAGAAAGAGCAAACATAGGTCTGCTCATAAAGTCTCAGCCGATATGGACTAGAAGATAAAGTCGTATGGACCAACTGGCTTACCCAAAAGGGTGAGCAAGCCCGAGGAGATGATGTCGCCCAACCCTGTAAGCCCACCAGGAGTCAAGGAGTTGGAAATGTGAGTGCTCTTTGAGCACTGATCAATAGTAGCACCGTTGAAAGTGTCCTTGATGAACGAGTATGCAGAACCAGCACCGAGAACAGCCTGAGTTACGTGACCGCCGATCAAGTCTTGGGAGTAAGTAACCTTGGCGCCGCCCGAACACAAATTCTTGTAATAGGTATCGGCGTCCCCGGCTGGAACGATTTCGTCAAGCAAAGAGTTGTAGAGAAAGATGTTGGCCTTTGGCACGTGCTCCGGGTGGGCGACCAAGTTCTGGGCAATCATGGTGTCTCTGATGACAGGGACCTGGAACGCATCGTTACCGGCCGGAACAAAATCAGACAAGCCCTTGAAAACAAACGAGGCAACACTTGGCAAAAGGCATTGTCTGAGCGGAAGCTCGAAAAGACTTTTTTGTTCTGCATATACGTTGTCGTCAACGTACTTTTTAAATTCGGGGTACTCGCTGGCCAAACCGTTGATACCGGCGAACACAAGCCCGGCCTGCAAAGTTCCAACGTTACTGGAAGCAACATGGGTAACGTTACAGAGCACGCCTCCCATAGCAGCTCCAATGAAATTGATCTCTGGCGCGTACTTCGGGGCTAAACCAACAGCCCAACCAGTGGCAAGGGTTCCTCCAGAGTAACCCCAGCCCTGGACCTGGGTCTTAGCAGCAGACAATCCAGTGACACTGGTGGTGTTGAGGACGGCTCTGATAGAGTTCAAAGTGGCCTGGCCAGCTTGGATTCCTCCAGCAAAGACAGACTTTGGACCCTCATAGTCTGGAACAACGACATAGTATCCGTCGTTCAAAGGAGCCTGAGCCAACAATTGCTCAATCTGAGCAGATACACCAAGAACACTAGATCCGAGCTGGAACGTGTAAGATGGCGCGCAGTTGATGTAGGCAGAGTCTTCAGCGACCTGATAAGAAACCAATTTGGTTGGATCGGCGTTGTATGGAACGAGCAAAGTGGTGACAATAGCGTTTGGCTTTCCAAAACTGTCTTCAGATCTGACAAGATACTGGTAGACATCCTTGATCTTCTCCTTGAGAACGAGCACTCCGTATGCGTTGGTCATCTTTCTCTGCTTCAAAATGGCACCGTTCGGCTTCGACTCGAAACCCTTGTCCGGAGTGTAAAATGGATCTTGAGAAGGTGGAACTGGCAAAGACCGGGCCACAAGAGAACCGGAGCCAGGGGCTGCGTGGACTATAGAGAGCAAGAAGGTGAGAAAAACCAAGAGGAGCTGCATCGAAGTAATTGTTGGTGATAAAAAAGCCTTTCACTGATCTGAAATGGGGCAATTTATAGAAAATAGCAGCGTTGAGAGATTAATTCCTTTCAAAAAAGGATTACGGACGCTGCTCAAGAGCACTCTCCGCAGTTGGTCGAAACTGACCTGCATCAACTTCGAGCTGCGTCACTGCCGGATTGCATAGACCCGACATAACTTAAGTTTGCAATTCTAAGTCATAAAAGTCGTGAGTGTATACTGTGATGCTAAGTTGTATTGCGGCAACTTTTTGGGGCAACACTCTGGAACAGCATGATAGGCCTTTGAACTGAGTTGCTTTGGCTTTCTCATATGTTACATGATACATGACAGAAGCGTATTAACAAGTTAAAGTTACACGTCTCTTTTGAATGAAAAGTTTGATCCAATACTTGAGCGCGAGATGTGGTTGAAGGTGCCATGACCGTGTCCATGTGGACATGTTGGCGCACGATGTGAACGCATCCCTGTAGATATGTGAGACACGGTCTCAATCCATTTCGGGCTCTAACACTTGCTTTATTTGCGGTACTCATTGCCATTTGTAGTGTATACTAAAAAATTAAGAAGCAAAGTGAGTACTAATTGTGAACTCACCCATCCATTTTTTCTGGCCAGGTTTCCGAGGGCCTCCCTCTACATTCATCAGCCAAGAGACGAATGTACACGCAAAGTACCAAGCGCTTCGGCTTTTGGAAAGGAGTGGAATCTATGGTACTACAATATATGATTGACAACTGATATGAAGTTTTCTTAAAGCGTCCTTTTGTGAGTACACCATGTAAAGTTTGAGGCAAATAGGCACGCTTTAATTAGTCTGTCAAGTACGTTCAAGTGTTGGGAAACCCCCTCCAAGAAAGCAGCAAGTCTTTAAAATTTCATAAATTCAATTAATTTCCTTTTTAGTTCAAGCATCGGCGTGTATATGTCTCTCGTGCTGTTTGCGGAGACTTGGTGAATTAAGATTCGAGTCAGCGCTTGCTGCTTCAAATATCAGGCCACCTCGATTTGCCCAACAATGCATTTTTCTAACACGCTCTGTTCCCCACAGTCATTACGTACCCAATCTGGTCAAAGTTTTTGATCACTTCTGATACTCAGTCTGGTTTATTTTGTGCGGCAAATACTGAAGAAGATTTGAGTTTTCTATCTTCAAATTGAGTGAAGTAATTACAGTAGCAACGCACGTCCTTGTGCACGGGTTATTTCTGATTAGGCGATAGTGAAAAGTGATTGTGTAGGAATTTGAAGCTCCACAATTTGATCTTGCTTGCCGAATGGACGCACAATTGGATATCCCAAAAGTATATTGTTTGATGGCGGATCAAGTGTGCAATTTCACCAGCATCGAAGCTAACATGGACACCCATTGGATCTCAAAGAACGGCAATATCCGTGGTGGCAAAGCAACCCCTTTGTGAGCCATTGGGTTTCCAGTGCGAATTTAACCGGAAGCAATTAAAGTTAAAGTTTAGAAATATAGTGTATGCTTCAAGTGGCGTGACAAGGGGTTGGGTATGTTGTGTAGCGTAGCTTTAAACAGGTTGTCTCGAGGAGTTGAATACGCAAAAAAACCAAAACATGCATACAATAGAGGCAAAGTGAGATAACAAAGTGAAACTCGGAAATGAATGGCACGTTTTCAGCATTATCCCAGCGTGATTATCGTGTGTCATTTGCATGTAATTTGCATGTATTGGCTCACTCTGCGTGAGACTGCATGATATCTCCGTTCGCACAATCGAAACGCTGCAATAATGTGCGTGCGTCGACCTTGCTGTTAATAGATTCCGATACGGTTGAATGGAAAAAAAGTTAAAATAAGAGTCGCCGTAGTTGGTTTTTGAGTTGCTCACTTAAGACGGACGGGCATTTGCGCGGCGGTCGTCTGCGAGTCTGCTTAAAAGTTAGTACCGAAAGTGACGGCGGTGCTTTCATCCCGGGTCACTTTCTAAGTCACTAAATCAAGCAAAATGAGTAGTGAAAAGAAGCCTATCAACAGCAAAAAAAAAAGAAAGCTACGGAGCAAAGGGACTCGAAAGCGGCTGCGGTGGGGCCACCAGGGTTAAGCGGTATGGAGTTACAAGCCCAATCAGAATTTTGAGCTGCTCGCATCGGCCACGGTGCGGGCGTAGATATCAGGAGAGTCTGATTCCAAAGACAGAGGGGAATGCGGGAGTCAAACAGTAACCACACGGGCACTGCCTGGTGTGTGGATGTGTGGATGTGTGGATGTGTGGATGTGTGGATGTGTGGATGTGTGGATGTGTGGATGTGTGGATGTGTGGATGTGTGGATG